>NW_022046916.1:0-14305 GCF_001654015.2 Drosophila navojoa
CTTCCCGCCCAGGCTCTGCTATTGAAAGTGTGAAAGACGATCACGAGAAACCAGAAACCCTAACGGACGACAAGTCTGGAGAGCCTTCCAGGAGAGAATCAGTTGCAGAAAGCAATAAGCCCGAGAGTTTGTCTGTCTCCAAAGAACCTTCACGACCAGGCTCTGCTGTTGACATTGTGAAGGATGAGCTTGAGAAGCCAGATAGTGCTAAAGACGAAATATCTTCAGAGCCTTCGAGGCGAGAATCCGCTGCGGAAAGTATTAAGCCCGACAGCTTGAAAGATGATAAGTCTCTGCCAGTCTCCAAAGAACCTTCACGCCCAGGCTCTGTTGTTGAAAGTGTGAAAGACGACCACGAGAAACCAGAAAGTGTTAAGGACGAAAAGTCTGGAGAGCCTTCCAGGAGAGAATCCGTTGCGGAGAGTATTAAGTCTCTACCAGTTTCAAAAGAAGCATCACGACCAGGTTCAGTTGCCGATGGCGTCAAGGATGAGCAAGATAAGGCAGACGATAAGTCTGCTGAGCCTTCGAGGCGAGAGTCCGTTGCTGAGAGCATAAAGCCTGAGAGCTCGAAGGATGAAAAGTCGCAGCCTGTCTCCAAAGAAGCATCACGTCCAGGCTCAGCTGTTGAAAGCTTAAAAGACGAGCATGAGAAACCAGAAAGTGTTAAGGATGAAAAGTCTGGAGAGCCTTCCAGGAGAGAATCAGTTGCAGAAAGTATTAAGCCCGAGAGTTTGCCTGTCTCCAAAGAACCATCACCACCAGGCTCTGCTCTTGAAAGTGTGAAGGATGAGCTTAAAAAACCAGAAAGTATTAAGGACGAAAAGTCTGCAGAGCCTTCTAGGAGAGAATCAGTTGCAGAAAGCATTAAACCTGAGAGTTTGAAGGACGACAAATCCTTGCCTGCCTCTAAAGAGCCATCAAGACCTGACTCTGTCGCAGAAAGTGTGAAAGACGAGCATGAAACGGCAGAGCTTTCCAGGAGGGAATCCGTTGTTGAGAGCATAAAGCCCTACAGTTTTAAAGATGACAAGTCCCTTCCTGCTTCCAAGGAACCCACACGTCCGGGTTCGGTAGTAGATATTATTAAAGATGATCATGAAGAGACCAAGGAAGTATCACGTCCCGAAAGTGTACAGCATGAAATAAGTTTATCTAAGGAATTCTCTGCGCAAGACTCGGTAGCTGAAACTGCTTCTTCGCCGATAGATGAAGCTAAAGACTTCGTACTCTCGGATAATGAAAAGAAAAATACTTTAATCTTAAATTTGGACTCAAAGGGTGATTATCCAACACTTTCGAGCCCTATTGATGTTGCTGAAGGTGACTTCCCAGTGACAACTTCCATGGCACCAAAGTTAGCAGAGTCTGGAGATCAAAAGACGTCAAAGCCTGTCTCAATTGGCGAAACTGTATCTTCACCAATTGATGAAGCAAAAGATTTTATACTATCCGAGGGTATAATAAAAAAAGAGACATTTGTTCTAGCTATGGAATCAAAGAGCGACTTTCCAACCCTCTCAAGTCCCATTGATGTTGCTGAGGGTGACTTCTCAGTGTCAACATCTAAGCCAGTTGATGAACAAATCCCAGATGAGTCACCCAAGGAATCTGTACACGAATCTTTAGCTGAAAGTCCAAAGGCAGATGATATTACTAAATCGACTGTCGAAAAACCAGAAAGTGACAAAGACAAGAAGTCAGATACCTCTTCCCGAAGTGGATCTATTGTCGAGAGCACAAAAGTTGAGTCTCTACCGCTTACCTCAAAGGAACCATCGCGTCCAGCATCAGTAACTGAAAGTGTGAAGTCAAAGGAATCTTCCCGTCCAACTTCAGTCGCGGAAACCGCATCGTCACCAATTGATGAAGCATCAAAAGAACCTCTTTCATTAATATTGACATCTACTGAAATGAATGCAAACTATCCAACTGTGTCCAGTCCAGTTGATATTGCTGAAGGCGAGTTTTCGCACACAACATCGGGAGCAATGGAAATAGAAAAGCCTGCCGAGCACGCTACTGTCGGGGCGATACTAACGGCGTCCAGCCCAGTCGATGTGGCCGATAATATTTTAGAATCGTTTACGACTTTTGAAGAACATATCATTCAACAAACAAGCCAACCTGAATCTGATGCCATCAGTTCGAGCAAAGGTACACTGGAATCGCTAACTGATACGCTGAGTAAAAAAGCCGAAACTGTAATTGATGCAGTGAGCCAGAAACTAGAAAGTACTAAGGAGCTAATAGCAGAGTCACTGGAGGGATCTAAAACAGAAACTAAAACCGAAGAACAAGTGACAGAAGATTCAACCGCCAAGGGTAACCTAGACTTGAGTGTTTTTTCAGAGCTTCGCGAAACGCATATTACCACAGTTGATTCACCCGAATTTACTGTAACCATATGCGAACGCGACGAGAGTATTTTGCACGATATCAAGGAAGAGGATGAAGAGCACAGATTCTCGCCACCTACTGAAAAGGGAGCCATTATACCAGAGCAACCGATGCGTCCCCTCTCGCCGCGAGAAGAAGAAGTTGCCAAAATTGTCGCCGATGTAGCCAAGGTATTAAAGTCCGACAAGGATATTACTGACATTATACCAGGATTCAATGAGAAGCAATTGGAAGAAAAACTAAAAACAACTGCTGAGCCTGAAACTGATCCCACAGATGATCTGAAAACAATCACACCTGAATCTCTTTCGAGAAAATTGAGTGCAGCAAAGGACCTATCGTTGGATGAAAAGATATTGGATATTAAAATGATGAAGGTAGATATTGAGTCTGAAAAGTCATCACCAGATCAAAAGTCTGGGCCAATTTCAATTGAAGAGAAGGACAAAATTGAACAGTCTGAGAAGGCTCAGCTCCGAGAAGGAGCTGCCAAAATGGCTGATATTGAATCGGCCAAGGATATTTCCAGGCCGGAGTCCGTAACAAGCCAGCTGGGAGCAATAGAGTCCTTAACATCCCGAACAGAGTCGATAACAAGCCAAAAAGAAGAAAAGCTGGAAGAATCCATAATTCTCTCAAGAGAAGCATCACGACCCGAATCAGTGGCCAGTTTGAAAGAGGAAGTCGATCAAAAGCATGAAAAATCCCCGCCACTATCTAAGGATGTTTCCAGACACGAGTCAATTGTAAGCCACGTTAGTGAGAAGGAAAGTGTCAGTGTAGAGTCGCATTCCAGGCGTGAGTCAGAAATGTCTGTTTTTGAAAGCGTGAAAGGAGATGAATCGGTCACAGCTAGCAAGGATGCAACTCGTCCAGGATCGGCAGCCAGCCACGTCAGCGAACAGTCATCAGAGACAAAGAAAAGCCCCCAGCCGGAATCGAAAGACAAAGAGCCTGAATCTTCCCGGCCAGCATCAAGTGCCAGCCATATCAGTGCCAAGGATGAACAGACTTCAGAGTCCCAACGCGATTCAGTGTTGATATCGACACTCGAAACCAAAAAGGAGGAAAAATCTAGCGAATCAACAACAACATCAAAGACAGTTATAAGTCAATCTCACTTAAAAGAAGAATCTATTAGCGAATCCTTATGTAGCAGCATGAAGGCTGAGGACAGTTCACGGCGCGAGTCATTGTCCAGTCTACTGACTGACAAGGAAATCACAAAATTGGTTACCTCTAGCGTTAAGGAAGATACTGAACATGTTACAAAAATAACGGAAAAAACGACAACATCCCAAATGGAGGAGCTACTCATTCAGTCCGAAGAGTGTTCATCCGAGTCCATAGTCAGCGAAATTCAAACTACGAGCAGCCAGAAGCCAACTAGTGTAACCTCAACTAAGGAAATCACAAGTACAACTGTTCAGGAATCAGTAAAGGACAGTCTCAAGGAAACGGTAGCTGAATTTTTGGCAACTGAGAAAATTGTTTCTGCCAAGGAAACCTTCAGCGCTGAAGCTACCAAAACCGCTGATGACTGTCTGAAGATGATCTCCAGTGAGATCACCTCACAGAAGCCGTTGTTTGTTGGCACAGATGAGTCACGGCGTGAGTCGATGCTTAGCCAGACAAGCGAGGGTCGACAAACCCACAGCGACGTTGAGGAGGACAGCGACGATGACAGACATGCCGGTCTAAAGGAAAGTCGCTCCAAGTCCATTGCCACCATCATGATGACCAGCATCTATAAGCCCTCCGAGGAGCTTGACACGATTGGAGCGATCAAAGAAGAGGAGACTAAGGAAGAGGACGAACATGAGGCATCCAAAGAGACAAAAACCACTTCCTCCACAGACACAACCACTAAGACAACCACATTGCTGCAATCCTCTGAACAGAGCAGCAGCAGCACCACTACCACAACTAAATCAACCGACTCGAAAACCAAAGTAGAGTCCATAACACTATTACAGACACAAACACAAGCTGAGCAAACAATGGACGGCACAGATCGCAAAACGCCGCCAACGGCACCGGTCAGTCCCAGTGTTAAGCCAGTAAGCACCTCAAGCACCGCGGCCACCAGCTCTAGCTGTGCCAAGAGTGAGTCTAGCGCTGCCAGCGTTGCATCAACATCGGGCCCATTGTCGCCCAAAGATATTAGTGGTAAGTCTAGTCCTGGTGCTTTAACATCTGAAAGTCAATCCATACCAACACCGCTAGGGCGTGAATCACACACCGAGACGCCAGAGTCATCACCTAAACCAACATCTCCATTCCCGCGTGTCAGCAAAGACGAGCTTAGGTCCCTAGGTGTAGTGGAGGAGCCCGATTCAGCCGACCTTGGTGTCGATTCCAGCGAGCTGCTGCCCGAACTGCACGAGCTGCGTGGCATTGAGAGCACCACAGCGCTGAGCGGCAGCACCGAAAAGATTATCACGACAACCATAACCACAGTCACCAAGGTCATCTCCGCGGATGGCAAGGAGATTGTGACCGAGCAAAAGACAGTTACCACAACCGATAGCTCTGAGCCAGATAGCGAGAAGGTCGTGGTAACCACAACGCGCACCACCAGCGAGAGCGAGAAGAGCGAGCGTGAGCGCGATCAAATGCTACCCAAGGAGGTGGCTATGCTGCGCGGCATTTATCGCTCCAGCACGCCCGGCAGCGATGATGAGCGTCTGGCCGGCGCTTTGAGCGACGATGACCTGCCAGGCACACCACGCAGCACTAGCTATGATCTGCAGCGCTCCAGCTCTGGGGTGAGCAAGCGCTCGGATCTAGATGGCGAGGACAGCCAAGATGATATACCGCCTCAATACGGCAGCGAAGAGCATTCCACTGCGCGCGCCATTCTGCCACCCCGCACAGCGGATCCCATGGCAACCTCGTTCTACGGCGCACTTCCCGATAGTTTTGATGGCAAGCCCAGCACAGAGCCCATACCGATACGGGGTGCCGTGCTGATGACCTACACAGACTCACCGCCAGCCAGTCAATCGTCGGAGAGTGTGGAGAGCACCAGCCAAACCTGGGCCGGACATAAGTTCCTGGATGAGGCTGACAAGGATTTCCAGAAGGCACTCGAGGAGCATGTGCAGGCGCGTGGCGCCGAGGTGATGTCTTCCGTGACCGCCAAGTACTCCTACTCGCCTTCCAAGGCCGAAGAGGTCGAGCAAATTGTCAGCAGCACTGCCGAGCGACAACGTTTCCCTCTCAGTGATGTCCACAAGGTGCGCAGCGGCGACAATCTCTTGGCTAGTTTTGGCACCCTAAGTCCAGCTGGTGGAAGCCAGCAAGCAGCAAGCACTGCAACCACCACTGGCGCTGAAAGCAGCCAAACAGCTGCCACACCGTCAACAGCAACAACTGCAGCAACAACAGCAGCAACAACTGCAGCAACAACAACAGCAACAACAACAGCTAGCACAAGCAGCACTACCGGCACTCTGCCAAAGGATCGACTTGAGGAATGGGGCAAACCACTCGGCCTACCCTCGCCAGCACCATTGCCGGTCGAAGGCGCCGATATTCGCACCACACCCAAGAAGGAGCGTCGTTTGGTCGCAACCAAGACGCGACTGAACAATGAGAAGAACCTGCGCAAGCGTAGCGAGTCACCCAACAAAGCTAAGAAGCCCGCACCAGTGTATGTGGATCTTACCTATGTGCCGCACAACGGCAACTCCTACTATGCGCACGTGGACTTCTTCAAGCGCGTCCGTGCTCGCTACTACGTCTTCTCCGGCACTGAGCCTAGCCGTCAGGTCTACGATGCCCTGCTGGAGGCCAAGCAAACCTGGGAAGACAAAGAGCTAGGTAAGTACCGCCAGAGAGCCAGCGACGAGGCACACCATTAACACTTACTATGCTTTGCAGAAGTTACCATTATACCGACGTATGACACTGACGTGCTGGGCTACTGGGTGGCCGAGAATGAGGAGCTGCTTGCCAAGCACCGCATCGATCTGTCGCCATCCGCTTCGCGCTGCACAATTAACTTGCAGGATCATGAGACCTCGTGCTCCGCATATCGCTTAGAGTTCTAGGCCACGGGCTTGTTTATTGCATTTGACGATGACGACTAAACGAGTTAAATAGAAGCAAAACCACAAACTTTCACTTCCACACATAGATAGAGATTTGAGTGCGGCCCCTCTCTCTCACTCTCTTTCTCTCTCTCTCTCTCTCGTAAACCTAACAACAGCAAAATAATAAACAGAACACACACACACACATCAAAATGACGACTTCCAATTTTGAGCTTAACGATGACGACTAAAAAAAAATCAAACTAAAAACAACGAACATGACAACAAAGAAGCATAAGCTTGACAACAACAACAACAACAACAACAACAACAAAATGCAATATACAAAATGCCGTGCGCCAAAGAGGAACAACAACTTTGGAACCTATGATCGAACAAAAGCTGAATATGGCGGAGTAACGGGTCACTTGGATGACGCCATTTTGTTTAGCCAATGCCGTCTATTCGCGCTTTTTGTTGCTTTCGTTTTCCAAGTGCAGCAAAAGAAGGTAATTAATAGATATTAATTTTCAAACAAATTAATTACCAAAATAAATGCAAAACAAGCAAAAAAAAAAAATATATATATAAAAAAAAAATCAAGCGCTACGTGCCAGAAACAAATTATAATGATGAATATCGTAAAGTCCTATACCGATATATAGAGTGTTTATTGTATTTGTTGCTTTCATTAAACGTCAAGCTACCTTGCATAGTAATCCAATGATCAAAAATGTTTTCAAAACCGCTTAGCAAAAATATACAAAAACCAAAAATAATTATACAAAAATTAAAAAAACATTAAAAATCCAAAAAAAAAAAGGTTACAAAATGCTAAGTATATTACAAATATTATTCATGTTTCTTGTATTAGTAAAACTTTTATGAAAGAAGAAAAAAAAAAACAACTATTGAGATATCTCATATATTTGAATTTTAAATAAAAATATATATACAAGAAAACATATATATGTATGTATATGTGTATGTGCCGCAAGAAGGCGAAAGCGAAATCATATTCTACTACTACTAGTATTTATATAGCTCTAAAGATACAACACACAGACACAAACACAAACACAAACACACACACGCATAACACAGAATGTACCATGCAATGAAAATGTGTTTTTTTTTCCACAAAATAATATGAAATAATGCACAGCAAAATGTTAAAATAAAAAGGTTCTAATTAACTAAATCAAATGAATTTAATACGAATATGAATACAAAGAAGATGAAAACGTATACAAAATATATATAAATTAAAGAAAAACTCTAATCGAACAGCTACGAACCAAGCATAATGAATAATACGAAACCTTAGATAAATGTGCCTCCCCGAAATGAACAAACAAATGAACAATACAAAGGTCTTAAAATATGATATATCATATAACATATATATGTATAAATATTTATATAAATGGAATACTGGAAATGTCAACCAACACTTGACACTGGATTATATTATTTGATTATAATATTTCCATTTTTCACATTTTACATTTTGAGTTGATGTTTTGTTCTGGCAGCCGGGCAGCAGAAAGACTTACCTAATAGAAATACAAAATACAAATGGTCGAAAATGAGATATACATGGACATGTTCATATATAATCCAAACTATAGATCATACGTACACTTATATAGAACAGGATATAATCATACCAAAAGTCTGGCAGAAATATCGATTGAGGTGGAAGCGTCGCATTGTTGGGCTAGATCCGGGTCTGTGTCTGTGGTACAAATTGGAAGTCATATGGGTTCGATATACATATATGTATAATATATAGGCTCTATTCTGATGTCAATGTGTGTGGGGAGATTGACAAATGCTGATTGCTGTTGTTGGTGATAAGGTTGATGATGATGATGATGATGATGATGCGATGGTGTTAATGCTGATATATATTACTATGTAAGGTTTACGAGGGAGGGTCTGATTGGGTCTGATTAGCATGGGAGCTTGGGGGTAGGGTGACATTAAACCAGATATTGTGAAACAAAACTAAATGATGAACGCTAAATGAATGAAGGTTATTTTTCTATATTTTTTTTACTTTTTCATAGTCATAGAATAAAAAATTTCAAAAAATATAAAAAACAAAAAAAAAACCAAAAAAATACAAACAAAACAATTAAAAACCTAAACAAAAACCCTTTAAAACATAAACACAAATTAATAGCAACAAATAAAAAGGAAAAACCAACAAGGCACACGCAATATTACAGAAAATATAAAAAATTCAATGCAAATTTTTGAGGCCACTGCAAGAAATTTACAAAGTCAAATAAAAAAGAAAATAGTCCAAAAGAATAAAGATAAAAAATTGAATAAACATTTTTGATTGAATTACAAATTGATATTTGACATACAGACTTTTTAAGATATACATACATATATAAAGCCGATTTTTAAAGAACGCAAGCGTAACGTAAATAATTCAATAATATATATATATATATACATATGTATAAATTGAATTGCTTTTTATATACAACAACAAAAAGAACAACAACAACAACAACAACCAGGCGCAACAGTCGACAAACAACTGGCTACCGTCCAGTCTACAAAACTTTGATAAGCAGGAAGAAGAAGAAGCAAAAATGAAAAACAAAACAAATTTAAAATTAACAAAACAATTTATAATCTAAACTACACTTACATATATACAAACCACTTAAGCAATTAGTAAATAATATTTTTCAAAAGATCCAAAAACGCGCATGTGATAGTTTCTTTAATTTTATTTATTAATTTTGGAAACTTTTTCTTTTTTTTTTTTTTTGGTGCCTAATTAAAATTTAATTTGCGACATAAAAATAGTCAACATGTTTATGTATGTATGTATATGATATAAAGTGATAAAAATAATAAAAGCGAAATAAATAAATGGAAATTATTTTATGACTACTAGCAAACAGCTTTAGACAGGGATTTACAAATTATAAACAAAATTTTAAAAAATAAAATGAATATATGACATATAATTGAAGAGGCATTGAAAAGTTATAAACAAAGTCAATGGTACAAGCACCATAAAAACTTATTTTATAAATAATTACAAACTATAATACAAAATAAAAAAGACATTTAAGTTAAAACCAAAAAAGAAGAAAAAAAAAAACAAAGAAGAAGAAGAAGAAACTTATACTATTCGATTGAAGAACTAATCAATTTTTTTTTTATATATATATAAATTTTATGAGTAAGGAAATTTAACACTTTATATATTAACAATTGATTTTCTCAAAAGAGAACCAAATCCGACACCGAGTACCCGAAGCATAAGTCGGTAGATCCGGTATGTTTATGGAACTCTGATATTATTTCATATTTGGTTTTCATGTGCGAATATACGAGTACAGACATATAAGTGTGTAACCCCAAAAGGCTATTACAATACTCTATGTCTGAAGCAAAAATTTTTGTATTATTTTCCAATAAAATTTTTGCGCTTAAACCAAATTTAAGCATATTGAAAACGAATATATAAAAAACACTTATAGACATATACTATATATGTACACACACACTCACACACACATAATATATATATATATAAATAAATATATATATATATATTTGAAAAATGCATAAACAACCTATATACACTATATACTTGAATGTATGGATGTTTGCTTATAAGCTCAAAGTAAATAATTTTCTAAAGCCCCCACACAAGTTGAGTTGAGGAAGGACGAGCGAAAGCTCTGAGGCAGCTTCCCAGCCAACTCAAAAACAGAAACAAAAGTTAAATTTATCTGTGTTGAATTATATTGCAAATGTTTTTTAAATGTTTGTTGTTAATTTTGTTTGTCAGCTGAGAAATCAGTTCAGTATATATCTATTATGTATCCATTGCCTTATCCAAAGAACAAAGCGTATTAACGTATTAACTTTATATATACATACATATATACAAGATTATGAGTGTATACCCCATAAACAAGGAAAGATAATGACGAATTTGTTTGTTAAATTTGCTATATGAATTTGCTTTAACCTATTAGCAGCTTCTATTTAAATCAAATATACTTCAATTTACATGCGTGCATACATACACATATATGCATATGCATATGTGTGGGTGTATCTATTATATTTGACTACTATATAATCATTAGTAAAAAAAAAAACCTGCAGAAAATTGTTGAAAAAAAAAAATATATATATATATACTATGAAAAAAGCGAAAATCCGAAAAAAAAAAACAAAGAAAAACGCAAAGTAAATTATTCTATATATCGCTACAGTGGGTTCTATTCGATATAGAAATTATAAAAACACACACACAGACACACATACACATAGACAGGTAAATAGGGCATCGGATCAGATCAGATGAAGTGCGTGCACAAAACAGAAGAAGAAGAAGACGGTTCTTAAATGTAGAATGGAAGAGAGATAGCGCAGTGAAAGCAAGCACAAAGAAAGTGTTTAAAAAAGAAAGACAGACACAAGCACACACAGTAAACACCCACACAAAAGAACAGCCGTAATTGAAATCGAAAATGGAAATTACAAAGAGAATCCCAAAAAGAAAACCACAAGAAACAAAAAATGAATAAATAAATAATTAAATGCATATATGTATTACATTTTATGAAAAAGTCAAATCAAGCTTATCTCAAGAACTATTTCCAAAGAAAAACAAATCTAAAAATTATAATAAAGGTATTTATGTGAAACTTCAATGTGTTTTATTTCAAACTGCAGTTGGACTGAGCGGGAACATTGAGAACTATAAATATTAGTGATGTACTCGCATTCAATACATTTATACAGTTGTATATACATTTATACCCATGGGTGAATGTAGTTATATCATGATTATAACTAGATCTAGCTTGACTCAACAAAATCATTAGGGACTATCTACATGAAGAATGGATCCTAATTTCGGCTGATGCCAGAGATCGATGTGTAAGCCGAATCCAGTATAATTAAATCCACTATATTAAACATACTATGTTATATTTAGTGAACATAAGGCCTTCAAAATCGTCTAGGGATAGAGTTTAGATATAGATTTTGGAGTTTAGGGAGTAAAGCTCAGGATAGAGAGCACAAAAAAAGTCGAATAAAAAACAATTTACTTATTTACTAAATATATATTTATTATTTAAGTATATAATTAATAATAATATAATTTACTTATATATTAAATATATATTTATTATATAAGTATATATACGTAGTTCAATTATATATTTTACATTATATTTCTTCATCATAAATGCCAATCTTAATATCTACCCTATTGTTTTCCTAAGTTCCAATCGAGTTCAAGGATAGAGCCCAAAGAAAGCTCAAGGACAGCTCTCTTATATCCGCATGCTTTTTAGGCGTAAACCCAAATGAGTCCTTATAGCGCCCTTTCCCTTTAGCAAAGGTACCTGGCCACAGACGTCCCGACTTCGCTCGGCATAAATATTTAATCAACCCTGAGCGTCAGCAAGACGCATGTGGCTCACCTTTTTATCTGCCAAATGTGATATACATATGTTGCGGGGTCAGTTGGCCATTTAGCTCGTTGACATTGAAATGCGTTAATTTATATTGATAATGATTGATGAGGGCGCGGACAGCTGGCCAAGCAGCCGGCCTGCTGGTCACTCGAGCACTTTTCCGTCCACTGCTCAAGTGGGCCTCAGTCTACGCAGGGAGTTAGGTTGCAGGATGGCAATGGAACTAGTCTCGCGGCCAGCATAGTAGAGAGTGTTGAGCAGATTTCGGCATTGGCTATAAAGAAATAAAGAGTTAATAAGCATAAAATTGCAATTAGTTGTGATTAGATAAGCGCATTCCTTATCTCACGTATATATATAGACCCACATATATGTGAGCCGCTGTCGGCCCAAAGCGAGTCAATAGTTCGCCATGGACATTGCCGATGCACTGGCGCCTCTGCAACGAGTTTGCCAACTGTGCTGCCTGTGCTATTGGCGCCGGGATAGTGCCGCACGGCAGCAGAAACGTTCGCGCTGGCTGCTGCTCTACGGCTGGGTCGTGCTGCTCCTGTCCATCGGGTACTTGCTGTACGGGCTGCTCGATGCCAGTCGCAATGTCGAGGCCAATGGCGTGGGCACGGAGGCCACGCACATTGGGCATACGGTGGACTCGATACAGCTGGTTGGCATCCGGGTGGCGCATGCCACCGCCCTGCTGGAGGAGCTCTGGCAGTGGCAAGCGCAGAGTCAATTTGTGGCGCAGCTGCGCCAGATCGATCTGGATTTTGTCAATTTGCTGCAGCTGGACGTGAACAATGGCCAACTGCGCCGTCAGATGGGCCGGCGGGCGCTCTATATGCTGTCCGGCTATGTGGTTAGCCAGGGCTTCATATTGTTCGCTAAAATGCTATCGGTGGACATCTCGTTCATGGTCTATTGGCTGAGCTACTTGCTGCCGCTGCTGGTCTGCGGCCTGCGCTACTTTCAGATCTACACGTTCATCCTGATTGTGCAGCAGCGCCTGGAGCTCCTGCTGAGCATGCTCGACTCGCTGCAGCTGCACGAGGCGTTGCCGGAGAAGCCATATATCTGTAACACCATCAACGAGAAGCTGGACATGGAGACGGAGGCGGCGGCGGCGGCGGCCTGCATGCAGCGTCTGCTGGCTGCCCGGAAACTGTATCAGAGCCTGTGGATGTTGGTCGCCCTGCTGAATCGCTGCTACGGTCTGTCCATGCTGGTCAACTTGGGCAACGACTTTCTGTCCATCACCTCGAACTGCTATTGGATATTCCTCAACTTTCGCCAGTTCGCCGCCTCGCCCTACGACTTCATGCAGATCGTGGGCAGCGCCCTCTGGACCGCACCGCACATGAGCAACGTTCTCATCCTGGCACTGCTATGCGAACGTGTCTCCTATTGCGTGAGTAGATGAACGGGCTCAAGAGAACGTGCTTGACGTACCCCTCTCTCTCTCTCTCTCTCTCTCTCTCTCTCTCTCTCTCTCCTTGCAGACAACGCGCTTGGCCTTGAGTCTGCACCATATTCGCACGGATCTTCAGAAGGATGCACACAACGCTCTAGTGAGTCGATTCGGTTTCGAACTTGTCTTGCAGTCTGTCTATGTCTGTCTTCACCTATGTCTGCTTCACAGATCACTCAGTTCTCGCTGCAGCTGCTGCACCAGCGTCTGCACTTCAGCGCTGCGGGCTTCTTCGATGTCAACTGCACGTTGCTCTACACGGTGAGTGGGCGTGGCTCCAGCAGATGTCCAGCTACTCATGGTATCCGTTTCAGATTGTCGGGGCCACTACTACGTATCTCATTATCCTCATCCAGTTTCACATGAGCGAGAGCAGCCTGAACAGCGGCTCGGCCGGCGGATAGAAATTGATATCATAGTAGTCTGTGTGCTAGTCATCTCCGTACATTTGATCTGAAATAATAAATAAACTCATGTAATATTCCAGTAGCCCATTAGAACGGCTGTACACAAATGTCAGTTGAATCTATTTTCAAAACTATTCATGTACAAAACGAATAAGTAAGTAGAACTCATTTATACACCTTTCACACCTGTCCAAGATTGTTGATCGCCATCGCGATCTAGACTGGACCTATTTCGAGTTACAATTTAAAAGCACAACATGGAATGTCAGGGCAAAGTCCCTGGTAAGGTACCCACAACTGACGACGAAAAGACCCGAATAAACTCACCCACGACAACGGCAACACCATCGATCGATGAACTCAGCAGTGACGAGGAACTCTTTGAATTTATACGCGAAGCCCCCATTGGGGACAGACACGAGCCGACATCCAGTGTCAGTGAGCAAACCCTCACTATGACAGACAGCGAGGAGCCAACGGCAAGCTCCTCTCTCACCCATCCCTCGGTCGATGCCCCAA
>NW_022046917.1:0-14266 GCF_001654015.2 Drosophila navojoa
AATGACAATGACAATGACAATGACAATGACAATGACAATGACAATGACAATGACGGTTAGCGAAATATCGCTTAGATTGAAACTCAAGTTTGTATTCACTCTTCGCCTTCACTATTGTGGGTCTTGCGCGAGTATCCTGTTGCTCACAGTGCGCCCGCGTTGATTGGGTTAGGCAAAAGTTTTCGAATTAAAATTAAATGAGCGTGTGTTATGATTCATGTAAAGTTTTTCAATTATACGCTGCTAGCTCGTGGAGGAGCACGTTACAAGTAACAAGTTACAAGTATATTAAAACCAATTAGAAAAACTTCCACGGGCAGTGAGCGCACAGGATGTATACAACAAAGTTGAATTGGCTCGCCAATAGCAAATATCCGACGAACTAGCATACGATGTTGCAATCGCTGCGCACACGGGCAACCAATTAGATCAGTTCAATGAATCGCTAACAAATTTTCAGTAATTTTAATTATCACTAATTGGGCTGAACTTAATTCAAAGTTACATTTTAGTATGAGCTAATCAACGGTCTTAACTGAATTAAATATGATTTAAATATGAAACGGACTCAATGAACAGCAGCCGGTCGGCCAATTGATTCCATGGACGGCCGAATGCATTTCAAATTGAAATTTATCAATTATTATTATTATTATTATCATTAATTATTGCTGGTCAATCCAAAGAGGAATTACGACTGACTGAAATGCTAATCCACGTTGTCATTCAGCTTGGCTGAATTAGCTCGGCAGCTGTTATCGAATTATTGAATCATGCTCAATATATTCCGAAATGTGCCACGCACATACATAAAGACATAATATATGTATATATTGTACATACATATGAAATATTTAATATGGCCTTTCATGGAGTCGCCAGCGTTAAGGACAGCGGCGACAATCGATTGTGCTGAAAGTTGAATTTATTACAGCTGTTTCCTTTAATCGGGCCACCCAAAAAAGAAAAAAAAGGACAAAGTTGGGCAAATGGTCGGAAAAACTGCGTAATAAATCTTTTTTATCGCAGCAGCTTCAAAATCATTTCGTAAATATGTGAAAATTAGTGTTACATGAGTTTTATTTCTTTTGTTTTATGAAATATAAATCAGTAAACTGTAAGCGAAATTGCTGTAGTCGGGCGTTACCGACTGCAGAACACACATTCATATTCATGGAGTAATGTAGTTGTGAAATTTTAAGTTCCTTTACCGGAACCAGATCGAGATCTTGTCATTTTATAGCTCGAGGATATGCACAAAATTTCAAGTCTCTAGTTTAAGTAGCAGAAGGGCTTATACCCAATATACCCTCATCATTTTCGTGAACGAGACCGTAGAACGTTGACTTTACTTTTAGTTTAGTCGAGTTTAACTTAATCTAAGAGCCATAAATGGCATTTTCCACAACTATAATTTGTCGCTAATGCAAACTGAGCGCAATCGCTGCCAAAGCAATTTCACTTCGCATTGATTGGGGGCTATAACTAGTTAGGTTGGCCAGGTCTTTGGGTCCAAAAACCATAAAAGACATTAATTACTTTCGTATGCGCAAACTGTCAACAGCATTGGCTATCGATTGGCAAATTATTGGCAGCTAGCCACTTCGATTAGTTACCCTAATACACAATATAAATACTTTGTCAGATTTACCGCCCACTGGGCACATTTTTGCGAGCACTTGAACTACCCAAAAAACTGCTGAGACTCGACATTTACTTTTACTACACTCTCCAGTACCCTCCAAGCTCATTGAATTACTGAGGTAGATTTATTACTACTTAAAGACTTAATATGATTCTTGATAGTCATTTATGGCTTTTAGTTGACACAAAAAAATGCCGGTGTTTGTCCCAAAGTACGAATTTTTTAATAAAAATATGATTTATAAATAACAAGTTAAAAAATAATTAAATGTTGTGATCCCAGCTGCTTAACATTTGATTCAAGCGGTCTTGATGGGGGCATATCTCTCTTGCATTTGCTAAACAGATAGATGCTGATCCACTTTGTATCGGCGACAGCCTCGTTTGTATATGAATGGGAAGTTGAGGGTCATAGTATGGGCATATATAGACGATGTATATATGTTATTGAGAATATGAACCGATTCGGTGATTCCAATTCACAGGTAGCATATCCTGCAGTTCCTTCATAGTTATTTACGTAATTACGTAATCCATTCCTTATGTGCATCTCATGAATGGTATCGACTTTAAAGGGACAGCCAATTGGGCTGCCGCCTGGAGGAGAGGAGAAATCAAATATGAAATTATGTTAGAATGTTTCTGATGGCAAAAAATAGTCAGATTTCATAAGTTGTGTGCGGAGGCAAGAGGCGGAGAGATTAAATGGTCTATGTAATATACACTTCATTGAGCCCCAAGGCAACTTGGCAGGGGGTGGCTGGGGGTGGCTGGGGGCTCTGATTGCTCACGTCTATGCTCTAATTTCAATTTAAGTCCGCCCAGGGTAAACGGACAGCAAAAACTACTCAATCGACTTGGCTCGGCTCTTTGCACCTTTTCTCATGCATTTGCTTTCGCATAAAGCTGGTTATGACTTTGGCTGCCTCTCTCTTTCTCCCTCTCTCTCTCTCACTATCCCTCTCTCTTTCTTCCGTCTGGCGTGATATTACTTTGCAGCTACCTAGTTTTATAGAGTTTGTCGCTCGGACTACTTTTTGTTTAAGTGAAATGATTTTCCTTCCGGCGCTGCCACACTCCAGCCATGTAGATGCTATGTAAATATTTAAGGTCCTCTTTCTTTTATTCTATTTTTTGTTGTTTTTTCTTGCTGGCGCAGACAATGAGAAAACTATGAGACTTGCGTACTTTTTTCTCCCTTCCCTAGTCTACTGACAGTGCAAATAATGCGAGTGCCCTGAAGCGTGTAAATGATGGCACGGACACGAACACGGATCCGGTACGGGCACAGACACGGACTGAGACTGAGACTCAGACTGAGTCTGGGGCATTCAACTTGCTGATGATGCATTGCATTGTCACAAGTCTAAGCCGCTACATCCCTCCCTGCCCACTTCACATTTCTCCCTTCCCCATCTATTTGAAGTAGCGTAACTTTCAATTTTCAAATCGATTGTGCGCTCAAATATTGTAAAGTACATACCGGAATAAATGTTAACTAGGTCGCGCCAAGCATGTAGGGTTGGAGAAAAAATTCCGAAACTAAACTGGATGTAATTTGGATAGATTTTGGCCAAGATATTTAAATTTGTAAATGATCTGTTATTTGGCAAGAGGGTCAGTCCAAATCGGTTATGGCTATTTCGTAGTTTAGCATTTCCAGAGCTTCATTCATTTCCGATAGAGAGTTCTGCTCGGGCTCTAGTGGTTCTTGATCGGTTTGGCCAGATACCTTAATTTTGTTTTGCTTTTCATGTGCCAAGGCGAGAAGCGCGGCCGGCGGCTGGAAAAACGCGTATATGAGCTCGGCCACCAGCTTGAAGATCCTCTCGGCACCCAATGTGGTCATTAGTGCTTGAAAGAATTCGGTTAAGCCCTTCGGCGCCGAGGTCAGCTGCAGAGCATGATCGACGTAGCGTAGGTTTCTTTTGACGGCCGGAAATAGTTCGCAAAATATGTTGAGCTGCTTGCAGAGCAGTCCCACCGACAGAACGAACTCATTGCGATCGTCGAACATGTAGCATTCGAGGCGACAGCGCGGCTCGAGGGTTGGCGGCATTCCCCAGTAGCTCTCCAATCGGACAAACATCTTGAGATCCAGCAGTGCGGCGAGGCGAAAGAAACGCAACAGCTGTCGGTTTTGTGGTATGGATCGGGAATTGATCTTGTTCACCAGCTTGTCCAAATTCTCGAACGCCTGTTTGGCACTCATGGGCTTCAGCTTGGTCCTCAGGAGCTCTTGGGCGCGTGGTGAATAGTTTTGCGGTACCTCTACCGGTTGCAGGACCCGCTCGAATTCCGACGACTTGGCAGTCACGATTGACTGGGATGTTTCAAAGTTCAGAGTGGATACAGATGCGTTGCCAGTAGAAATATCGCCATCGGAGTCCTTCAGTGTACGAGGACTACACAGGACCTTAATGTTATCGTTCACAGGTTCTTCTGGCTTCTTCTGCAACACATGCCGGGCGATTCTCGGCCGCTTGGTCCCGATAGTGAACTCTACTCGGCGTTGTGGTTTAGCGCAGTTCCATAGGCGCTCACGCTGCAACAACTTCGCCTTGTCGTTCTCAGCCATAAATACCCTGCGCCTGGGTGCGCTTACGCTAGGGAAATTGTCATTGTAGTCGTCGTTCATTCTCCTCGGGCCTGGCGGTGGTAGACCGTCGACGCTGCGCAGCTCCTCCCTATGGAATGTATTGCCGTGTCTATCCTCGTTCCTCTGCATGTTCGTCAGCGACATCAGGCTATCCTCGTAGTCGTCTTCGATTCGCACGTCGGTCCTGTCGATTCGACTGGACGACTTGCGCGACGAGCTGTGGCTCGAGCGTTCTTTGTCATTGAGTTCACCAGTCGGTCTCGAAGATGGAGCGTCCACCGTTGGCAACGGATAATGGCTTTCGCGAACAGTCTCTTTCGATAAGTGTGCTGTTGGAGTATTAACCTCTATATCGCTACGGCTGATGGACTTATGCGAGTGCGCCTGGGTCGGTACTGCAGCGTTATTGATTGAGCTTGCACTATCGCTTAGCATCACCGAGCTGCGAGGCGCTGACAATACAATGTCGGATTCATGCTTTTCAAGGCATTTACATGACGAAATGCTGCTCTTCTGGGATAGAGGCGTCTTCGATCGAGGTTCCATTAAAACTCTTAGTTTCTTATCCTCGTATTCGCGATATTTTCCATCGAAATCCTTGAAGCTGTCTGGTGAATCTTCAGAACGGGCCGATGCAAGAGCCGAAAAGGTGCGGTTTTTAAATAGCTTCTTAAGATTGCCGTTGCCGCCGCCGCCGATGGGACCCAGCGATTGGGAACGGTTTGCGCTGGAATCATTCCCTTTCGAGTTGACAATTTCTTCGCTGTTTCGTTGCGTCATCGCCGAGTTGGATTGACTACGTTCGACCGACTCCGTACGAGTGTTGGTGACACTGGTCAAGCTGCTACACTTTTCCACAGACGGCCTATCGCCGCGATCATTTCTCATCGCCAAATAGTTTTTATTATTCAATGGTTGATCATCAGCATTGTAGCCGACATGCGGGGAAAATGCACGGCTCCGGGCTGGCGATTTGTCCACGCTAGCTCCCGAGGTGAACCCGACATTGGGACGACCCCTGCCAGAGTCCGTTCTGGCATTTGTTTCCGAGTGAGCATTGCGAGGCTCATTGCGGCTCTCGGTGGACATCTGGAGCTGAGTACGTGCCCTCCTTTGCAGCATTGTATGAGGCCTATCAGCTTGATTGATATGTGGGGGGCTCATTTCAATATGTGTCCTTGAATGGGACAGCGCACGGTCCTTCCCAAGCTGCATTTCGGTATAGGCCTTTATGATCGTGTTCGATCTTCGATGGCCATTCGGCAGCCATGTTTGCTCCAAAGGGCCAATGTCCGGCGTGTCAACCAGAGGCATGCGGTTTGCTGCCAAACTCTTGGCCGTGACATTATGGTGCATCATTGAGCTGCAACGCGGTCTCTGCCGGAATTCCTTTGCTGAGGTCAAATCAACTGGTGGCTGGGGTGGACGCTGTGCTGCTTTGTTGATCCTCCTCTTTTTGGGGACTGGTGGATGCTCCCTGCGGGGCTTAAACACCCGTAAGGAAAGCGACATCTCATCGCCGTCATAGTTCACAATGATTGGCTTTGTTGGCCGACTTATGGTTACCTCAAAGATGCGATTCCTAATGTCCGTCTTTTTGAAGGCGTCCGCCAGCGCAATGTAGCTCGAGCAGAAGACAATAGTGTAGTTATCTGGTCTCTGGGTATAGACAAGTAGATCCTTTTCGTCGCCGGTCAGACTCGTGACGCCTATATGGCGCTCTCCATCAATCGCATAGCCATGCACGATGTGCTTTTCGGATGGTTCTTCTGTTGGCGTTATCAGAAGCAATAGGTTTTCGAAATTCGTAATGCCAAACAGTTTGTTCAGAACGCCATCGGCGTTTGGCTCAGACCCTTTAGTAAATGTTATTTGCGGACGTACGAAACGTTTTGTAACTTCAAATGGACGAACAGTGAGAACTCTGGTTACATAACGGCCGGGAAAGGTAACAGTCTCAATCCGGTCCAGTATTCGTGATTCAGACGATATTAAGTTACCGCTACATCCAGCCCCCGGTGATTCGCTATAGATCATTCCCAAAATTTCCTCAACTTCCTTTCGTTCATTCATTTGAGTTTGAGTCTTTCGTCGGCTATCCGCCTTTGATGGCTTAACACGTTCATCTCCTGGATTCATTTTCAAGAAGAAAAAAAAAGGATAGTGCTGTAGGTATTTTTGGTTATAGCCGAAAGATGTAGAGAAAGGAAAGTTTCTTAGATGTTTTAGTTTTATTTTTTGGGTCGAAAAATTTTGGAAAAGTAAAATTCGTCCGACTCGTGTCAGTAACAACCTAAAATGAATTGAATTAAACATTCTCGTTCACTAGGTAGCATTCAGTGTGACGTTCAAGTCATGGGCTACTTTATAGCAATGCCCTTTGCGATGACTTTTCGCTCGTTTTGACATGGAACAGAATTTGTTTGGTTGACAGAACAGAAGACTCACGAAAAAAAAACACACAAAAATAAATTTCGTCTAAAAAATACATTTCCATGCGATTAGAAGCATTTGTTTCGATTCCTGTTGAACTATATTGACTAACGTAACTCTCCCAAAAACCTATTGACAGTTCAGTTATCCGTGTTTCAGGCATGTGGTTATAGTTGTACAGTGTATATTTATTTTTGTAGAAGTGTTTTTTTTTTTTTTTTTCTTTTTCCTTCCTGATTTGCACTTGGATCGGTTGAGCGATGGAAGCACGTCGCCTCGAGCGCCAGCGCCGGGACTCGGCGAAGAGCACCGCCGCCGAGAAGCTGCCGTCGACACAGGACGAGGAGTTCCACTTGCGGCTCATCGATCTATACAGCAAGTATCCGTGCCTGTGGAAAACAACGATCAGTGACTACGAGAATGCGGCCCTGAAGCGTCAGGCCTGGCAGGAAATCAGCAACCAGCTGGGCGCCCACCTCTCGCCCTCGCTCGTGCGCAGCCGGATCAGCAGCATGCGCTATCGGCTGAACCTCTACAAGCTGCAGATGATCGAGTACAAGATGAGTCCGGCCAGCGGCAAGAAGCCGGAGAAGCTCTACTATATCGATAGATTTGCCTTCCTCGACGAGCCGAGCGGCTCGCAGCCGCTGAACGAGAACGCGCAGTCAGAGGTCGACCTGGGGCAGGACAAGAAGAAGCTGAAGAGCCAAAAGTCCAGCATTGCCAACATATTCAAGCAGCGCATGCAGCAGGAGCAGGAGCAGCCGGTGCAGCTGCCGACCGTGCTGCAGCGGCTCAGCCAGAGCGATCGATCCAGTGGCGGTGTCAAGGAGCAGCCGGAGAGCACCCTCGACGACTATTCGGACTTCAGCATTGCCAGTATTGTGAGGCACCCAGGGCCGCATCAGTCCTTACTCGCGAAGAACCGTAGACGGGTCAGCCAGGACATACGCTTGAGTGAGCTGCGCAAGCAGGTGGTTGGCGATCAGCTGGTCGGCGCGACGGCCAAGCCGGCTGCATTGAGCCCACCTCCACATTCGGACATTGACAATATGCTCAAGAAGCGTATGCATCGCTTGGGCATGGCCGAGATGGGCAAAGAGTCGCCCGCGGACAGCCTGGACAGCTTCACCGACTATCGCAGCTCCCTGATCAATATACCCAGCGTGGTGAAGAAGCGGATGCGTCAACAGCTCCAGATCGGCATGATGCGCGCCTGGGACGACGACAGGAGCAACACCAATAAGCCGGACTCCCAAATGAGCCTACCCCAGACCTCGGTGCCCCTGCGCGCCCTGCCCGGCGACTCGGTGTCGAAGACCAAAGTCAGCAAACACCAGCGCACGCCGAGGCCAGTGGCTAGCTCCGCCGAGCAGCTGTCCGACGAGGAGGACTTCTACCGGCTGCATTGGTCGCTGCGCCAGCAGCAGCGCTCCCGTCGCTCCGGCGGCAAATCATCACTCAATCGCGACCAACTGCCGCAGCCGGTGCCGCCCCTACTGCTCGGCAGCTGCACCACCTCCAGCAGCAACATGGAGAGCGTGCACGAACACCTGCTATAGACATGCAATCAATCAGTGCTGCCCACTATGGGGACACACTGTGGTCCATTGCAGCCACACCATGCTCACCATTGATTTTAAATTTTGTAACTATGATTACCAGTACCAATCGTTCCAGTAACATTAGCTGATATTCCCAACACGTTCCCACATACAACAGTTCGATTTTAACACCACAACATATCCGTTCGGCGAAGCAACTCAACTGAATACATAGGAATCTCTAAGCGCGGACCAATTTTCGTATACATGTTTACATAGAGGTTGAATGCAAAAAACCTGGATCAAATTAAATTAACTTTCGATGAGAAATTCACTATAAATAAACAAAGGAGTCAAAGGACCTGGTCATCTGTTTTTGTTTCACCTATATATAGGTCGACTCAAATCTCCGGGGGGAGACTTGTTTGTCACGCAGATCAAGGGCGCTCTGAGCACGGTCTGTTTAGAGATTGGGCAAACTTTCTGTTTTCTGTGCTACGAATCGCTGTTCCAGCCATGATTTATCAAACTGAAGAGAGTTTATGAAGACGTCAGTAAAAGCTTTCCAGTAATTAAAATAACAAATTTTGAAAACTTTGGAGGATATGGCTTTAACCAATTTCTCATGCCCTCCCAAAATAATAAATATAATATTTGGGAAAGTCTCTAGTTTCAATGGCTTTTTATAGCTAGACGAGCGGACGGAAAGTGGGACAATCAAGCGGACAGCTTGACGGATGCAAGGATAAACAGCAAAACAGACATCAAGATGTACGGACGGACTGATGGGAAGACGGACGAACCAGTGGGCAGTATGATGGACAGACAGCCTGATATACGGTCGGACATACAAGACGGACGAACGGACACGGACTGACTGCAAGCTATACAGATGGATGGACTGCAAGCCAGACGGATCTAAACACGACCAAGCAGATATACGGACGTATTGACCGACAGTAGTTCAGATAGACGAACGTACGGCAAGACATACGGACGGATGAACTGCAAAGAGACGGAAGGTTAGACAGGCAGACCGAAACCAATATGTTCCTTCATCTCTATTTTCTAGACATTGCCAATCGCTGAGCTGACGATCCCGCCGCATACGATTCGGACTCCCATTGATTCCCTCAAAACCAATAAAGCACAGGGTATTTCAATAGTCAATACATATAATTTGTGTTTCGAATAGCATTTAATTTTAATAAATTGCTTGATAGTTGAACCTTGATTAACTGGCAAGGTGCGAACCGATTGAGCAGTCAATGTCACGGCATCTCCAATCAAATTGGAGGCCATTGGCCGGAATGTGCTCTCTGTTCAAACGGACGCCAGAATGTGGGCGGCCGCACTTCTTTTCCTCTATTTCGCTGTTGTTTTGGTCTTCTTCTTGTTGGTGTTGGATGTGTTTTGCTATACAAACGAATTTTGGATTGCTCTCCACCCTCTCGCTGGCGCTACCTTTGCTCCAATATCCTGGCGTTACGCTCTGGCGCTGGCTGGCATTTGCTGTCCTTGTTGCACGCATAAATTGGCAAAATTTTAATTTTCCACTAGATTTGCGTGGATTTTTGGCTCGTGTTTTGTTTGCTCTGTGCCCTTTTCAGTTTTGCTTTGATTTTGTGTGCGTGTGTGGGTGGGGTGGGTGGTGTGGGTGGTGTGGGTGGTGTGTGTGTAGGTGGTGTAGTGCTCGTTGTCTCTCTCTCTCTTTCCCTCTGTCTCTGTGTTGTTCACTTTCGCTCTGTGTCTCTTCCTCTCTCCCTCGCCCTCCTTTCTCCCTCTCTCACTGTCTCTCTCTCTCTCTTTGTGTTGTGGTGGTGTCTCTTGTTATTGTTTCCTTATGCATTATGCTGCAAGCTCCACTTGAATCTGCTTTGTTATCAACTTCCTTCTTGTGGCTCCAAGTAGCTTTGCTGGGCGACAGCCGCCGCAACGGGGCGTATGATGAATATTCATGAGCTCCAATTCCAATTCCCTTCTGGGGCATCGCCGGCCAAACGAGCTGCCATTGTTCGAGTACACCGCAAGTCGATCGAAACCAAATGCCATTATATATATATATATCGTCTGTGTTTATTTGCATTTGACGCTGGCTTGCCTCGCCATTAGCCGGTCGCCGAGCCTCGAACTATTGGGCTTATTGCACTCAGAATGTAAGAAATTCTCTTGTATCTCGCTGGAGTCTTAATTTAAGCAGGCGACGTGCTCATTCTCGGCTTGATTAATTCCAAATGCGCTGCCAAATGAAATGGAAAGGCTGCTGATTGAAGACTGGAGGCTGGATAGAGGCCGATGGCTGAAGGCGGCTGGTTGCGAATCTCAACTCGGTCATGATTTATGAATGAGATAAAAAGTCTCAATGGCAAAAGTTTTGTCGTCTTCGTATTATTTTTAGCCCAGACCGACGGGGGGAGGCGTCGCATCGAGTGAGTGGGGGGCGGAGTGCCATCAGTTGAGGGTGGGGCCGCCATAAATTACAGTTGACGCTGCAAAATGATGCCGCGTGGCGTGGCCGCGCCCAGCCAAATGTTAAATGGGCTCATTAGAAGCGGCAAAATCAAATCAAATTGCCACCAAGCGGAGCCAGTTGCAAATGTGGCGCCATGTGGAGCCTATGTAGCTCAACAGATTTCGATATCCAGATGCTAAAGATGGCGTTGTCTTGCTTGAACTGTCTTTGTCTCTCTCTTCCTCTCTCTCCCTCTCTTCCTCTCTCTCTGTCTCTCTGTGTGTGTATGTATAACGGGAATAATGCTTTAATAAGCGAGAAGATTAAAGTTAATTAAGCAACTCAACAGTTTGATAGCCAATTTGGCTGCCAGTTAATGGGGTTTACGATGTGTTTTTGTTTTTGGTTCTTGCTTCCGTTTCTTCTTTTTTTTTCGTTTTTTTGCTAGTGCTTGCGATTATTAATGTGTTGGCATTCGTGTTGGTATTAGTTTAAGTAATAGTAGTGATAGTGTTGTTGTTGTTGTTGTTGCTGTTGTTGTATATGTTACTTAAATTAGTTGCGGTCCAGCAGGCGAAGCTGCTCCTCAACACACTCGCGACAGGCCTCATCCAATTCGGTGGCCTGAATATACTTCTGTACACCGTTGAACTCCTTCTTGAGTGCAGCAAACGAGCTGGAGTAGAGCATCTTGTCCTTGATCTTGGCCTGCATGGGACACCAGAGCATCAGGAAGAGCTTCTCCTTCAGGCAGGTCGACGACGCGCCCTGGCACTGATGATGATAGGCATAATCGTAGACCGCATAACGGCACTCATCCGGTCCGCCCCGGCGCAAATCGTTGAGGAAATCATCGTAGCTGGCAGTGCGACGCCCAACCACATCCACGATGATCTCGCGCTCCTGCTTGATGGCATAGATCACATAGCGATGCTGCTTCAGCTTGCGTATCTCTTCGAAAATGCCCTTGCACTCCGTGGAAACCTCGATGCCCGATGCCATGCTGATGCCCTCAATCGCTGCACGGAGTACTGCGACCGCTTCAATAATATAGCCAAGTTCGCTTGCGAAACGCTGCGCTCTACTCACCCGTTTCGAATGTACTGAAAAAATATGTATTGCTTTGCTTGAATTTGTTTGCTTGCTTAATATTCCATGAAATTTAGACGACTAGCTTCGATTCCACTTCCACCGGGAATGACAGTGACGGCAGTCCAGTCAGCGCCAGCTGTGTGCCATTCGAGAAGCCTACTGCGTGAGCAAAGCTGTCTACGAATTTCAGTTACAAATGTGGCTTAAGGCTGGCAGCATAAACAGACACGACTTTGTTTAGATAACAGTTTCCAGGGAAGTGCTGACTAATAATACTGTATACCCTGTACTTACTAGTTGGATATGATAGGCATAACACCTGAGTGCTTGAGAAGCCGGGGTCCACATTGAAAATGGGCATTATGGGTATGGTTATATATACATATATCCCTTTAATTCTGGTATCAATCTAGTCCTGTTCGTTTGCCTTTCAGTTCCTCTGTTCTTATGTATAAACTTGTCGATCTCTGTCTCTGTTTGAGCTACAGATTTAATATTGAAAGAGCAACCCTATTTAAAGCCGATAAATATTCCCGTTGTAGTACTATCGATTAAAAAGCTAGTTTAAGATTATCTATAAAATTATATTTCGTACATCTTTAAAGCAAGAATCCAAGTTTTATTCTTTATAAAACTATGTATTTTTTAAATATTTATTGTTATTATACTTTGTGAACATTCTTCAAATGGAAAGTCAGCTTTAAAAATTGCCGATATGAAATACCATTTGCATACTTTATAAATGGCCATATAATCATGAGTATGTAAAGACTATATGCGCACAATTGCATTATAATCGCCTTACTAATTCAGAAGTTATTGAGAATCTTGTGAGCTAGATGAAAAACCCGTACTTGAGACATGAGAATATGAACTATAAACTAAGCAATTATTTTTTTAAATTTCTGCTTCAATGACTACATTGTATTTTAAAGCTTGAATCATTCGATATTCAGAACAGCCCTGGTTGTAAATAGAGTTTTCTTACTTCTTCCAGTTGAAACGTGATAACAGTGAAAATATTTTATAGTTGAGCATATTCATTCGAAGATTTCACAATGCTGAAATTGTTGCAGCAGCAATGGGCACAAGTGTGGAAGGGGGGAGTCGACTGCAGGCTCAATGCTTCACAGTATTTTCTAGTCAGTCACACCCAACGGAAGCTCTCAGGAAAGTTTATTTAGCACAGTTGGCCGCACCATAAACATTAGTCCATCGAATCCCACTATTGTCTAAATCGAATCGGGTAAATTGCCAAGTGCATTGCAATGGGTGAGCAGAGAAGTGCTGAAACTATATGCCCATGGCTGCAACAATCATGTTGAGCTGAACAAATGCCGGTTGGAGCCACCCAAAACTGTTGTCGGCCATAAAATGCTCCATTTGGCTAACAGCTGGTCGCGGATTCAGAGACAACAGCCACAGCTGCAGCAGCTGCGGCTGCACTTGCTCGCGTTGACGCACGCAATTGTTTTGTCATTCACATGCGGGTAGAGAGAGAGAGAGAGAGGAAGAGGGGGGCACGCATGCATGCGTGCATGCACTTACATGCATGCGAGCTGATGTGGGTGGCTTTGCCTGCTGTCGTCTGCAAGTGACAACTTAACAAATACTAGGGGCGGTAGGTGGAGGGGCATGGAAACGCACAGCTTGGCGATTTGCCATCTCAATCAGAGTTTTCAGCACGGACACAGTTTATATGCAAGTTTTGGGCGAGATATCCGATGGCAAGTGAAGGCAGACATTGGCAAATATGATAGCTGCCAAATGTCTGCAAACTTGTCCTGCTGCCTGGCCGCATGTCTGGGCAGGGTCAACTGGCTGGCCAAGAGCAAGCAGTATCCGGCTAACGGCAATATAAACATCGGGAGCAGCTGCATTGATTGGCTTCTGCAAGACAATATCTATTCCAAGCCAGCCTCATGGTCCGCTCCAGCTGATATGTAATGTAATATTCAATTAAAACTCTTGTCTGCCGCCTCTATTATGCAATCGCATGTGTGTTGGTATGGATGTTCATATGTATATGTTTGGTTTACCTCGTGTCTTCCATCTATATTAGATAATCGCCTGTGTGTTTGCGTATATGTTTATGCTCATTCACACAGTGCAACGGGTATATTGATTTATCTCATTTAGCTCTATTTACATCAGATGGGTGTTTGTGTATATATAAATGGGTATATACGTATGCTCATTCACAACGTGAAATGGGTATATTGGCTTATGTCTTCTCTTCTATCTATATAGATAATCACGTGGGTGTTTCTGTACATGTTTATGCTCATTCACATACTGAAATAGGTATATTGGTTTGTCCAGTGTATTTCATCTATATTAGATAGTTACATGTATGTATGTTTATGCTCATTCACCAAATGAAACGGGTATATTGGTTATGGCTTATCTTCCTTCTTCTATAATAAATAATTGTATATGCGTTTATTTATACATACAGCTGCGAAAAATAAAATAGCACCACTTGCATATTCAGAGTTTGAG
>NW_022046918.1:4170-14233 GCF_001654015.2 Drosophila navojoa
TCCTCTTGAAGGCACCATGAAAATACTTAAAGAAATTGTGAAAAACTCCTTTCTTTATATATTCTGAATGCGTCGCTTAATTTAAATTAGAAGTTCCATTAAATTTTGCGTGAATAAGCATATATCTTAATACTTTTAGGTGACATCTGACAAAGAGAATAACCCAAATTTCTTCATGGCGTCTCATAACTCAGTGGGTAAAACCAATTTGGTGGGTCCGGCGGTTGTTTCGCTTGTGTTTTTCCATTAAAGTCAACTAATAAATATTTTAGGCAAGGGAGGGTACGCAGCTAGAGTCTCAGACGGATATTAAACACTTAAATGCTAGCATAATTTTTACTATTCCAGCGGCTAAGTATTTAATTTAATGCGTCGCTCGGCCACCGAAAAGCTAAGCTGAAAACAAATAAATTGAGCTGGTGGCCAAAAAGGGCGAATAGGCCAGGAGGAGGCAAGCAGCTGGCAGCCGACAGTTGGATAGACAGGCAGACGGCAGACGGCAGACAGCAGCAGCCGGGGCTGAGAGTTGGGGCTGTAGGCTTGGTTTGGGGCTTGCCCGCCTGCCTGCCTGCCCACACAGTAGTGGGCAAATTAAAGATTAAACGCTGGCAAAAATATGCTATGGGGTCAGTCACTGGAGGGGGCGGAGAGCTCCAAAAACAATGCCCAGTCAGCCAGCCAGACAGACAGACAGACAGCGTCGAGAAGTGGGAGCTGGAGAAGGAATGGGGCCCAAGCTCAAGTCAAACAAAAGCCAAATGAAATGAACGCACGCTTAGCTGAGAAGCTGACGCCAGTCGAGTCTATACGAAGAGGGGAATGAAGCGGTCAATAGGAGCAGGAGCAGGAGCAGGAGCAGGAACTGAAAGAGGAGGAGAATCCGGGAGCAATGGTTCTCTGCCAATTTATGCGCATTATTAAAGCGAATGCATGAGATGCTTCACATGCCAAAGGTGAGCCCATCGTGCGGGTCCAAGTGCACATCGGGGGTGGCGTGGACTCCAAGTCTGGCCTGCTCCGGTGCTGGCCACGCACATACGTACGTACGTAGGTGTCGTAAACGGGCATTTATTTATGTAGATTTGCGTTGAAGGCAACAGACTGTATGTGTCTGGTATGAAATAAAAAGGTGGACAGGGCGAAATGTTTTCTTATTACAATTATTAAATCAAGGTAGAGTCGGCCTCTAGACAGACATGGAACTTCAACGAGAAGATTAACAGCAAATGTTTTGACAGAAATTGAGTACACGAGAATGACAAAATTCCTATATGCTTTAAAAGTGTAAATTAATATATTATTAATAGTGTTCTATATAATATAATAACAGTTTAATATATTCAGCTCAATTCAAGTGGGTTATAAGCATGTATGTAATCCTTTGTCACTCTGCAGCAATTTTGCTCTCGCATTTTTGAGTTATAGGCTCAAAACTGTAGAAGATAGATACAACTCTTACTTGACGTGGTTTCAGTTCATAATGGATAAAGATGTACTATATATCATGTTATTTTAGGCTGTCTACACAATTACATATTAGCTATATATTTATAACCTATAACTAATCCTTCGCTAACTGAAGTAAGTTGGGAGAAGACTCAGCTGACATTATTCTCAAAACTCACCTTATATAAAGTATATCAAGTAGAGTCTTCAAGCTTCAGCTACACCCACATACTCTTGTTTTATTCCCGTTTATTCTTTTTCACATGCATTTCACATTTGCCAACTATAATTTCAAGTTATATCATGCTTAGCCACTATTAAAAACCACAATACTTGATGCTATTGCAGTACTTAAACTTAGACTCCAAAACAATGATGTAAAAGTAAGCGAGACCCACATTTGCGAGCCATTGAGCAAATGTAGCTGTAGCTGCATCATTAAACGTAAATTTTATGGCTTTAACATTAATTTATGCACACTTCAAATGTGGCTGAAATTATAAGATTTTAATAAACTCGCTCGGCCGTCCAATGTGCGGCAGTGCATCGCATTAAGTACGCGCCATTTAAACGGGGCCAGGTCCCGGGGCCAAACAATAGGCATAAAAATCAATTATGAGCCATTAGCCGGGGCACAACAAGCGCTGCAGACTGTTTGGCCAGGAGCGAGCTCCAAGGGACTACTCATGCCCATGCTCCTGGCCCAGGCCCATTCACAGCAGAGCACAGCACAAGTGTAGCTCATAAATCATCTGGCAGGCTGTTGCGCCGACTTCAGGCTTTGCCAGTATACATATGTATATATATATATATATATGTATATACAGCAACTCCTCGATTTCCCAGTTGTTCACGCATTAAATATTTATTTAGCAAGATTTTAATGGAGCCAAAGAAGTTAAGTGTGCAAATGCCGAGCAACACGCAGCAGCAGGTGAATCGGCCAGGCAGCCAGCCTAACGTGTCCTTTGTGGGCGTGGTGTTTGTATTTTATGTAGCTGACAGCTGTAGGCATCAGGGTTTGCTCAGAGCAGAGCAGAGCAGACAAATTCATTTCATTCGTGCGGAAATGAAATGCATGTTTGACCCATTTAAATTTTTGAAGCAGCCTTTTGAAGAGCCTTTGAAATATAATTTATTGTGAACACACATTTCAATGACTCTGTGCAAGATTGACTATAAATTGGCTGAGTTGAGGCTTTAGCTAGATTATGAAATTAAATGCCATTGTGCTAAGAGCCATTGAGCTGCAAAGAGAAATTCTAAATTGAAATCATAAATATTTGTATTAGCATATGTTAGCAAGAATATTAAATAGCATAAACTAAATGGTTAGCTGTTTAATATCTATATTTTCATTAAATATATTTTATGTATAGCTTGTTCATTTCATTTAAAAACCTTTAAGATCAATATATAAATATAATATATTATATTATTCATTTTGTTTTTTTTTTTTTTTAATTTTTATTTTAGATTCATTTTACTTGATGTGTGTAATGGATAAAGTTAAGAAATTCTGAACTCTTGTGATACTGTTTTAAATACAATAAAAGAATTTTTAAGACTCAATAGTAAGTATAAGTATATAATAAAAATAACCCTAACCTTAATTTATATTGGAATTACCATATGATATATGCTTATATATTAATACTATACTCTTATTTTACATTATAATTTACCAATCACCATACATTGTAATATTATAAAGAATTGAAATTAATCAATAATTAGAAACAGATGTCTTACCTTTTTTCCAACTCATCTTGTAACATATACTTGGAATACGCACCTCAGTTTGATTAACGTGCAATGCGGCAAATTTGCTAAATTTACTGCTAATTACAATTCACTTTAGTATGTATGTATATGCGGCACAAATTTTTATTAAAGCTGGACTGGCTAAGGAAAAAGTGTTGCTGCTATTTGCGAGAGTGTTCGCTCATTAGAGGCTCGAAGGGCATTTGTGGCTTAATTAGCGACATAAAAGCAGCTCACACCCAAGATTCTAGTTAACTGTGGTTCCCCTCGCCAGCCCCAACTGCCATCAACTGGTCATGTGACACTTCCGTCACGGTCTTCCTCGCTCTCGCTAACGTATTGCTGCTTAGTTTGCCGCTCACGTTGGCCTTTTTTGGATGGGGAGCAGAGGAGTCGTGGGCATTGGGGGTTACTTTTATGACTGATTATGTTGTTTTTCGGCATTTAATTGCCACTTGGCCTGCGTGCGGATGTGACTATTTTTATAGCTAATGAGCAGCTTGAGTTGAATTCCCCGTCCATTCATGCAGCATCAGGTGTATTCGGCATTATAATGCTTGGTGTGGGTAAATGGGTATAGACGATGGTCTACGAACTGTCCAATAAAATGCAAGAAGTTATGTGCGGGTTGTTAAAATTGCGACAAATTAAAACAAATGGTTGGCTGGAGTATCCTGGGGGGATGTGGGATGTGCTTGGCGGCGTTTGGACTGGATGGAAGGCAGAAATAAATTTATGGAGGTATTTCCTTAAGGAAGAGTTTAATATATGTATGTATAGAAATGTATGGTACATTAACAATATACATATTAAAACAAAATATGCCAAAAGATAAAATGTTCGCTATGAGTGGAATATAAAATCTTATAAGAATGTGCGCCATTAAAAATAAAGAGAAGACATTTTGTATATCAGACAACTGAATAAGCAACTAATACGTTTTCATTAATATTTTACATTGCTCTCTCTCTCTCTCTCTCTAACTCTTCCGATCGCGGTCTAGATTGCCCTAGCTGATATTGCCATCCTATTCATACGCTCGTTTTATATTTGGAATGCAAATGGTGCTCATGTGTACTTATAAGTGAGAGCGTTGTTAAGAGATCGATGTACGCTATGCCAGCTCGCTGTGTATGTGTACTCGGTCTCACACACTCACTCTCCCAGTCACTGACTTTCTCACAGAGAGTCGTTGTACACAGACACAGTGTGCGAGCATATCAGATGTATTTAAAGAGCGCCCTTGCTAATATTGCTATCCCACTCGGACTCTCGCTTTTCGCTGTGTGAGAACGATCCACGCAGATGAAATGTGCGAGCATATCAGATATATTAAAAGAGCGCCGGTTGCGCTCGCTAATATTGTTATCCCACTCGCGCTTTCGTTTTGTATTTGGAATTTTATGGTGCTGGCTTATTTTGTCTCAAGTATTTTTGCTTCGCAGTTGGTATCCAAATAATAATAAAGTGTAAGCAGTTCAACGCATCGCTGATACTAGTAATACCGATTCACTCTAACACCCGTTTGCATATGAGAATTGTTAAGAGCTACATGATTTAAGTGTGGAGTTTACTTATTTGGCGCTTCTCAAATGTCATGTCAAAAGTTGTCGTGCTGAAAAATGAAATGTTAGCTATTTTGCAGGCAGACTCAGCTGCAGCTACCAAATTACGCGAGCTGTTTGACTTAATGGCCGTTCAGATTGGCAGCAAACAGACGGCAACACAAAGAGCCAGCCATAGATTTAGAGACGATGACAGACAGAACGAGAAAGATGGAGAGAGGCCATAGAGAGGAGATGGACGGCACACATACACAGAGTAAACGTCAAAAGAAAACGCATTACTTGCAACTCGACGGGGCAAAAGAAATTTCAACTGAAATTATGCGTTTGCACAAGACATAAAGCGAGCTGTCAAAGTAAACGAGTATTAGGCCATGTTGTACCCTGTAAATGATGATCATCAAAATTATTATTTTTTATATAATTAAAAATTGCAATTTATAATTCATCTTTGTAGAACAGATCAAAAGTTGCCTCTTCTATAGGATCGTGACCGTCTGCATTCTGCACATAGCACGTGTCCATGCATTCGCGTCTTGTCGCAAAACGATTTGGATTACCTCCGCAGCCAGTGTAGTAGAAGTGTACACAGCGATTGCTTACGTAGTCATAGCCGAAAACACGAATTTTAGCATCGCATAGACCAGCATCGGCCATAAAAAGGCATTGAGCTGCGTAAAAGGCAGAACAGTTAGATTTGGACTTGAATAATATACCAATTAATACCAGTTGAATACATACGTGCTCTGATAACTTTGTTGAAGGCCGCCAATGCTGTGCTAATAAGCATTAGAAAATAAATGAATTGAAAACAATTCATGATGATGCAAATGGAAAGGCAAGGAAATTGTAGATATAGCTAGAATAAAATTAAAATACATTTGAATATTGAATAATCAAGGCTAAATTGATGTTTAACAACTGATATACCCCGTTTGGATTGCATGGATAGCTGTGGCACATACATACACGCTCAGCTTGTTTCTCTCTGAGTCTGCTGGCTGAACTGCACTTTGGAGTAGTCGCAGCATAGCACTTCATCATTTTTATTGCCAAGAGAAACATCACTTCCTATCCACTGTTTGCTATCTTTTCTAAGACTAAAAAGTTTTTTGTCCGTCTTTTTTTTTTTGCGAATTTGACTAACGATTTGATGACGTTGATGGGGCTTTGAAATGCATAAAATAAAATGCATGATATTGAGAGAGAAGTTGTCGCCGCATATTTCACGCCAAAGTGCAGCGCGCTTTAAGTTCGAGCTGCGGAAGTGGATGTGGCTGTGGCAGCAACGGAAACGGATATGAGACGCCATAATGTAAACGGCAAACACTCAAGTTTTGCCAACGATTCGTATCTTGCTTTAAGTGTCTGGCTTAAAAAATCGATTTAATTTCATTTGTAAAGCGATTTTCACTTAAAATGTGATTACGCAAATTTTCAATTTGAAAACGATAACGAAAATTGGCAGCGTAGCTAAAGAAGGGTCGGGGCTGGCTAGGATGTAGAGCCCGCCCTCTCTTCCCCCATTTCCGTATTCCCTTCCCAGCTAAACCAATTGGCATGCGTTGTCGCCCCAGAGACTTCCGTTGTTTTCTTTGCAATTGTTGTACATGCGTTGCGTACTGAGCGTCTTTGTGTCTCGCGGGTATTTCCGCGTCAAATTCTCAAGAAGCATAATTATATATGTTATATGCACAAAGGGAGAGCGTAATCAGTTTGGTGTGCAACAAGAAAATCGAGGCTACTGGCAATGTAGCTACGTTAATCATGGTATGAGGTGGTATATTCTAATACTCTTTTATATAATACATACGAATTTCTTAGCTGCTAGACCTCATATGACACAAGTTCTAGTTTTAAGCAATCTTAGTTACCCTAATTATTTAAATATTTGTATGTTCACTTCTAGGAAAGTCGGAGAAAATGAAGTTTTTGTCGACTTTTATCTTTATAAAATGTATATTCAGAAATTATAAAATTGATGTTGTATAACATATTTAAAGAAATATATATGTATGCTTAAAAAATATTTCTGAAATAAATAAATATAAATATATTTACAAAACGTCATTTTATATTATTTGACAAAAGTGAAAACATTATTCTTATTTTTATTTACTTCTTGACTGTACACAATAATATTTAATAATATTTTTATATTTGATAAAATGCAATTTATGTAAGGTTATTTTAATAAATAATATTTTATTTGAATTGATATGACTAATATTTTAATATTTGAGAAAATGTAATTTATATTTTATATATATTTTTAAAAAATTATATTACTATATGCATACATTTAGTTTGTTTATATATTATATAAAATTATATTTCTATATGCATACATTTCGTTTGTAAAAAAATATAAGAAATAATTGCAAAAATTTAGTTTTATTTTATAGCATAATATTTAAACAAAATTCGATGACATTTTAATAAAATAAGTTAAAGATAATAATGATTAATTAAAATTTGTATTTAACATGCATTTTTAATTTATATAATTTTTGATTTCCTTAATACAAATAGTAGAAAGTTTCGAGAAAATGATTTAAATTCATACCTATTTTCAGAGCAAGTAGAGTTTATGTTACCCTATTTGGCAGTTACTATCAGCATCCTTCGAAATTCCAATAAAAATCAACAGCAAATCCGCAAAAACCAGAAAACAGTTAACATTTATCGACAACCGCTGAGCAATATTTGTGCCACGTTGCCTGGCCCAAAGGGCCTTCAACCGACACTTAATTAAGTTTCAGTTGCTGCAACATTTGCCAGTCACTAAAGCCCAATGCACAGCAGCCGCTTATGATGCTGCTCTCTCTCTCTCTCTCTCTCTCTCTCTCTCTCTCTCTCTCTCACTGACGTTAACTGCCCACAGCAAAGCTCTGCAGCGACCGCTAATGCGGTTTAGTTGTGCTCCCGCTTCGCTTCCTCTCCCCAGCTGCAGTCGTATCGCAACTAAAGCAATTGCATTTGCCACCACACAAAATGTAACGCAAATTTTGACAGACGCTGATTTCAGTTCGTTGATTATCGTTGACCAATGTGCCTGAACAGGTGGGGAGCGAAAGGCAAGCCCGCCAACAGAGAACAGTGAACAGTGAGTGCAAATTGTTACAAATTTGGACAGCGGGAATGTATTTTTCTCTCTTTTTTTTTTTTTTTTTTGTTAAATTTAAATAAATTTGCAATGGCTGGCAAGAGTTGGCAGTTGGCATTGTTGTTGTTGTAATTTTTTGGCTACAGCGGAAATCTACCCTCATCAAGTTCCATTAGATTGTCAAAGCTCAGACTCGACGTTCGCATCGGCTCAACCGTGCGCAAAAGTGTCAAAATGTTTAACATATGCCCACATGAGACATGGGCAAGGCTCTATTTATTGTAGTTGTTGTTGCTGTTGTTGTTTCCACTGACATTGCTGATAACAATGACAATAACAAGCAGCCGACGCCCTGTGGGGCCATGTGTGAAGTAGTTTGCTGGGAGCCGCCCCCAGCACTGATTGGGCATGGCCGTTGATACCTCTCGGTGATGCCTGGGCCCCTGGAGCTGCCGCGCTTGGTGAGTAATCACATGAAATGGGCTGTTTGTTGACCTGGTTGTTGTTGAACACAAACCAACAACCGTGTTCTAGTGTTAGATAACGCCAGAAAATGTGATGACATTTGAGCCGAAGCTTCTCACACCTTAGGGCTTTAAATTTATACTATGTATACCACACATATTATTAAAAATATATATAGCTACAATATTTATAGGAAATATCAATATATCTTAAGCCTTTTAAGCCCCCGAGGAGAGACTTTTTCAAACTTTGTACCTATTTTAAAAATTTTAATTTTTATAAATATTTTATAATATAATTTTTAAATTATAAAAAATATTAATGTGTATATAAAATAAATACAAAAATATTAATGTGTATATAAATATGTATATAGTATTTAGTACTTTATATTAAGTTGCTAGCTCAATGCAGTCTCTCGCTTTATGGCATGACCGATACATATTATTAACATTAACTGATTTTACAGTATTTTCAATGTATTATACAATTTTTATTATCAAACTAAAAAGTTCTTTGTAATTTATTCAATTTCATAAATAATTAATTCATTCAATTATTTATCCTGGCGTAAAAGAAAGAAATTTCAATTATATTCGTCTGCAAGGCAAATAAATCCCATTTCCTAAAGTTTATTTCTTATGCATTTCAGTCGACTCGAAATTTTGCTGGCTCAACTCAAGCGCATTTTCTTGCCACTATTTTTGGCTGATTATAAAAAGCCGCCCAGTGCCTATGCACTGCGCTAATTACCAGCCGACTAGCTCAAGCCGCCGACTTGATGAGGCTCGTACCAAGGGAAGTTTCCAAATATTTTCATTAGCTGGCGCCGCAGTTTTCTGGCATTTCCTGCGTCTTCCGCGCTAACGCCGCCTGGCCATTAAATGCGTTAAGCTACATAAAATGTGAGTTTGACTTAGGCCTCTTAACGACTCCTCTTAGCCAATGTTCAACTGAATTTAAACGAGCGAGTTAACAAGCAAAAATTTGATTTATTGCTAGGCGAAAACTTTGCGCCTCGACTTTGGCGCACACTTTGCTCTTGTGTGTGGGCGTTTGGGCGTATGGGCGTGTCAGGGATAAAACGTCTATCAGCTGCCAGTTGAGCACTCGCCCACAGCACTCTCCTCACTCCTCCTTCTCGTGCTGACTGCACTTGTCTGGGCCATATGCAAAAGACGCCCACTAAACTTTAATGAGCTGACATTGAGGCGCCTTCGTGCGCCATTTGGGCGCCGAAAAGTTTGCGTTGTTGCTTTAATTGCTTTGCGTGCCAAGCGAAAATGTTCCACACTGGTAGTTGGGAGTGTCTGGAGTTTCCCGTTTTCAGCATTTTTTATGTGCATTTTTATGGCACACGAGCAAACAATTTTGCTACACACAAATTCCATAAAAAAAATTGGATATTCCTTTTGGGATAGGTCAGTGTTAACGGCCTTTAAATGCAGTTGTTAGGGAATTCCACTTTGTGTTGCCTACTTTCGAGCGTCGTGAGATGAGCAAGCAGTTCAAAAGGTGCACTTGAACACGCGCAGAATTTATAGCAAGCAGTGCATGTGCAATTAGCACAATTAAACTTTAGTTTCTAATACTTATAGAATATAGAATATAAAGTATGCAATGTAAAATATATTTTAAAAAATTTTAAAATTTGAATTATGCAATATAAAATATAAAATATAAAATATAAAATATAAAATATAAAATATAAAATATA
>NW_022046920.1:0-14193 GCF_001654015.2 Drosophila navojoa
TATATATATATATATATATATATTATTTGATCTATTCTAAGACTATATATAGTGGATACTTATCCTCCACTAACTAGAGAACTTACCATTCGTGCCGCTGGCTTTGCTGTCCGTTTTGACTGGTGTCACAGAGACGGTGGTTGTGGCACCTGTCGTCGCAGCGCTGGGATCTTCGAGCACCGCCTGGGCGGTGGCCGTGGCTGTCGCACCGCTCGCTGTGCCCAGCAGGCGAGCTGCAAGCATAGGAATTCCACATTAGTTTCAGTTCACAATCAATATTTGCATACATGCGTGTCTGGCACGCCCACTCACTCATCTCGATGGCAATTTCCGCATTGTCGGGATCTGCTTGATACTTCTCCTCGATCTCGGACTCGGTCAGAATCTCGTATTCGGATGAGTATTGTGCGACAGTCTGTGCGGCCGCCGTCGTTGCATCCTGTGAAGTTTGCGGCGTCGCGCCATCAGAGAGTCGATCGTCTACCTCGCTAACTATATAATCGGGTATATCCATTTTAACGGCACCGCGCAAAAATGTCATCTCAGCAGCTGCAAGTCAATTGTGAACAGATGCAATGAGAATTAGTTGAAGCGGGAGATAAATTAGGTCGTTTTCTATATGCGGAGTTCACTTTTAGTTTTCATCAAATAAGAGAACTCTTATAGGGTTTCAACAAGGACGAGAACTGCAGTATCTAGTATGATATATCTAGCACAAAAGATCTATTAAACTAACTGTAAAGCTATGATACAAAGACTTAAATATATGCCATGTTATAGAAATCTGATTCGACAATACAATACATAGCTTAACAGTATGACTTGAACAGTAAGTTTCAAGATATAAGATTTTCTAACTAAGACATTGAGGAACTTTGCATAACAGCCCATTGATGGCTATATAATAATGATAATAATGATATATCGAATTACTATAAATACTAGATATTTAAACAAACTATTGATAAAACACAACAATTAACCGAATTTCGAAGTGCACCTAAATCTAATGATAGACCCTACATAATTGTACAATATTTGCCATATAAATCTTGATATATCATACATAATTCAGCTGATTGGCTAATACCTAAAGTGGTTCCAAGGTTTTGCTTAATTTTCATAATGATTTAGGTACTATAGATGTCATATATATCACAAATATAAGTCTTACAAATCAGCTAACTAGCTTTACAAGGTATAACTATTGGCTGCATTTCTAAGTATATCTAGATCCAATGATAGAACGTACATATTTGTACAATATTGGTTATATAAATCTAGATCTATCATAACTCAGTTGTTTGTCTAATTTTTTAAGTGGTTCCAAGGCTTTTTTTAGGCACTATATGTGCTATATATAAAACATCAGATACATACATGGACATACCTGGACTAGGTATATATGCTACTTATATCATAAGATAAACTGGGTTTTCATAGTATTTCCTGGGACTTGCTTACTTTTCACAATGGTTGAATTTCTATATATGATATATATATATCATAAGATAAATCATGCAAGTCAGCTAACTAGCTTTTCAAAGTATTTAGTAGCTTTTGCTTACTTTTCATAATGGATCAGGTACTATATATGCTTTATATTTCATAAGATAAATTATTAAGCATCATTAAGCTGGCTTAACAAGCTTTTCAAAGTATTTAGTAGGATTTGGGTACATTTTACAATGGACTAGGTACAATATATGGTCTTTAGATTCGACATATGTCAGCGAACTTGATTTTCTTTGGATTTCCTGGGACTTGCTTACTTTTCACAATGGTCTGTTCGTCCTTGACGGCGTAGTCGACTGTTTCGGTGGTGTACATGTTGTCATCATCGTCCGAGAAGGTGATCTTTCGTTTCTTAACGGTATTCGCAGCTGGCAATGATACCGTGTTGGTGATAGTCAGGTGCTGCGCCTGCGCTGCGGCCTGTTGTGGATGTTGTTGTTGCTGCTGTTGCTGTTGCTGCTGTTGTTGTTGCTGCTGCTGCTGCTGTTGCTGTTGTTGCTGAGGCGGCGCTGCCTGTACTTGAATGTGCTGTATCTGGGTGCTTTGTACATGATGGTGCTGCTGCTGCTGCTGTTGTTGTTGCTGCTGCTGTTGTTGCTGCTGTTGCTGTTGGGTTTGCTGCACCTGCAGTTGAGCAGCCGCAGCAGCAGCCACCTGCGTTTGTACTTGCGTTGCCGTTGCCGTTGCCTGCAACAGCGTGGCCGTTGGTATTTCGATAGTTTGCGTATTGCCCGCAACAGTCACCTGCTGCTGCTGCTGTTGATGTTGCTGCTGCTGCTGTTGGTGTTGTTGCTGCTGCTGATGATGTTGCTGCTGCTGCTGCTGCTGTTGCTGTTGCTCATTGACGGCGCGTATTGTGCTGGGTATTGTCTTGATGAGCTTGTGCTCGCTAATAAGCGGCACCACCGGCATCTGCGGCTTCTCCTTCTCCTCGGCCGTGAGGCCCTGCACGGCGAGCAGCTCGGCAGTTTGTAGAAACGATTGTAGTGCCTCTTGTTGCACGTTCACCTCGCCCTAGTAGTCCGCAATGAAAATTGTTTAGTTAAATTTGACTTAATTAGCTGAAATTCACTCACCTGATACATAAACTCGACTATGGAATTGAGATCTTCGAATTTGATAAACTTAAATATAATGACTGGATGCGGATGCGGATTTTCTTTGAATATCTCCTTGAAGTAGGACGAACAAGAGCTGAGCACCACTTTGTGCGCCTTAATTCGACGCCCATCCACGCACAGGCTGACATCGACGAAATCATCGTTCAGCCGATGATTGTCCAGCGAATAGGTGAGATGTCTCAAGTAGTTGTTCCAGCGCAACGAGTATTGCTGTGTGGTGGCCATTGCTTGAAGCCGGGATCAACAACTCTGTCTTCCCGACCTCCAATCGAGACACACTGACACTCTACCGCTGCCGCTGCCACTGCCGTTGCTGCCTCTGCCTTTTGCTTAATCCAATTAACCCGCTGAAACTAATGCGCGTTCTCGTGTGCCCAAAACACAGAAAATGATACCAATAATAACAATAATAAACGAATGTAAGGCAACCAAAACACAAATAAACTAATTCAACTAATTAATTTCACACTCGTGCTGCATTTGTTGCACGGCCAATTCAAAAAAAATATTTGTTGTTGTTTGTGTCGCTGTTTGTTTATTTTCAGTGTATTTTAGCAGCTAATTGCGGAAAACGACGCCAGAGCAAAACATTCCCAGCATTTTTTTACAGCACGCCGAATTACAATGCCTGCAGCATATGATTAGGGTTTACACATTTTGACTTAGCATTTATTTATTTATTTATTAGCCTTTTGTAGGTATTCATTTTTCAATATTTTCTCACTTTTTTTCACGGCAAAATTAGTTGCTTTTTGGCAAAGCGTATGTTATTGTGGCATGATGTTATACTCAAAATGTGCTTGCTATCGACGACCTATCGATAGCATTGCACTGTTCAGCTAACAGCGGCGACAGCGGCAGCTGTTAAATGCCACACACTCGACAGATGGCGCCAGTCTCAACTGTTAATTCAAAGTCCATGTCGATTTTTGCGTTTAATAGCTTACAACTTTATTTTACCGTATCCATAAAATTAATAATAAAAAAAAAAAACACGTTTCTAGTGAAAGTAAGTAAAAAAAAAAAACGACAACACATATTCTATAGCAATTTCTAAGTCATAAAAACGCGCACAGCAAAGCGATAAACCAGACGCAACAAAAATCCATACACTATGGCGCGACACAAATAGTCCAGAACGTAAAAGACTTTCATGCGAAAACGCGCCCCACTGCTACTTTCGGGACTTTCGTTCATCAAAAACTCCTTGGCGCCGCGTATGCCATTCTGAAAGAAGTCCACATAGTTGATATTCGCATGCTGAAGGAAGCCAAAGGTCGCACTGCAGAAACAATCAATTGGAAAATACGAATTATTCGAATTTGATTAATTTTTTGTTGCCTTTGTTTTTTGCGCACTTACAGCTCATCTTTGGGTACGTCGTTGTGCAAAGCTCTCATTTTATCATTAGAGAAGTGCCATTCCGTAACCGCGAACACCCTCAAGGCCTGAAAAGCGGCAAAGATGCGACGCTGCAGCTTCAACAGGCTATAAGGAAAAGCAGAAAATATATGGATACCGGATCCCTGGGAAGGCCGCAGCGCACTTACAAGGGCTTCTCGTTGGACAAACGGAGCAACGTGTCCACCACAATGGCCATCATAATATGCATTGTTATAAACTAGACCAACGAAAAGAATTAAATGCAAAGATAGAAAGAGAGAGAGAGAGAGGCATCCACTTACCCTCACAAAGTGCAGCACTGGACACATGGTAATGCTACCACCCGGCAGCCAGAGCGTCTTCTCGAACGGATTCTGACGTATATACCGCTTGCCAATGTCTATTACCTGGCCCATGGAAATTGGCGAAATATTGGACACGGCGCAGTTGATCACGTCGATGGGCTGGTCTTTAGCAGGCGGCTTCTTCAAGTAGTTGGAGGCGGCTATGACCAGAGCCCGTGCGACCACATCGGCGGGCACAAAATCCGCGACTATGTAGGGATCACAGTTCTGGGAGCGTAAAATGCCAACGCCACAAGCGACCAACATTCCGATGGGTCCATTGAAATTGTCCGCCCAGCCGGGCACCGGCTCCTCCAGCGTGGAGATGACTGTTGACAGAGAGAGAGAGAGAGAGGGGGGGGTGTGGACGAGATTATGACTAATTGGAAAGTTAGATAGGTATACCTAATCATTAATTGAGATTCATTTAATTTTCAAATTATTTTGTATTCAGTTCTTTCAGAATGAAACTGCCCTGAACCAAGAGTTGAGCGAAGAGCGAAGAGCGAAGAGCTAGTAATCCCATCATTACATGCTTCATTGGAAACACAGTGACTGTGCTTAAATTAACGGAAGTCCGGATGGAGGGTCAGGTGTACGGTTAGACAAGGAGACCCACAGACGAAGAGACAGCTAGACGGAAGGACGAACAGGTAGACACATCAGGGCATCTTGATCAAAAATATATGTATATGCTTATTGGGATCTGTCACATCTTCTTCTAGATACACTCAAGCGCCTTTAGTGTTTTTTAATGGAAATGACTCCACCCAGCTTGCTAGCACTCAATAGCATTCAATAGCTTAAGTCGCAAAAGTAAAGTACATAGAAAAACACCCACCGATTGAAGGCCTGAATATGAGAATGGGCAGCCGATCCCTGTAGTCATTGGCCACGTGCTCAGCCAGGCTCTTTGTGAAGGTATAACTATTCGGCTGAAAGCTGCTATACCTGAAAGGGTTACAAAAGACAGACAGAGTCACAGGGACAGATCGTGAGTGATAAAGCAACGATGGCCTTAACCCTAGTGTGACCTACTTCAAATTGAAAATATCTAATGTCTGCTCATCGTAGGTCTCGGCTAGCTTGATGGTGGTACGCCAGTCCGCGTAAGGCGGGTAGATGCGCTCCTCGACATCGATGACCGTGGGATTCGAGTAGGTTGTGGAGACATGGATGAAGGCCTTCAGCTTCTTCCATTGCAGAGCGAGCTTGACCAGCTCGTGAGTGCCGCGTGTGTTCATCAAAATGGCTTTGGCCAAAGGATCATCAAAACTGAAAGCATCGGAAATATGTTTACAACTCGCTGAACTGAGGGCCTTAGCCCTCTGCCACCACCTACCGCACCGAGGCAGCCGAATGGTAGACCACATTGACATTGGTTAACTTGGCCAGATCCGTTTCGCTAATGCCCAGGCCCAGCTTCATGCAGTCTCCGGCAATGGGCACTACTTTGGATATAGTCTGAGGCTGTTCGCGGCGCAAGCGGTCGAAGAGCTTTGAATTGAACACGTCCGCCAAGCGCTGCTCGATTGCGACTCCTTTCTTCGGACGCAGCAGCACATAGATCTTACCCAACGACGGGCAGGAGCGTAAGAGTTTTTCGATGAGCGCTTTCCCAACGAAACCTGAATAAGGAAAATCAATGTATCCGACATATATGTGTGTATATCGCTATAGGTTCGCCTACCGGTGCCGCCGGTCACGAAGATCTCCTGATCCTTAAACGAAGCTGAAATCGACATATTGTTACGCACGAATCGCCGACCAAATGAAATCTGAAAACCTGAACGACAATCGAAACTTGGCTGTGCCTGAACTGTGTCCCCCATTATGCTAATCGCATTCGATTGGGAGCAGCGTGTCAATTTGCTGAATATTCAGGCGAAGACTAGAGGAATTCACGAAAGCAATTCATTTCCGACCTGTACACCTTAAGACATGGCGTCATTAAAGTAGGGCGTCTGATACTGATTCCTTGCTCTTTATACAATTATACAGTACAGGTTCTTTGTTTTTCAGGTATATGCCTACTAAAGTATGACCTTCAGATTTATATTGTGCATATGTGTATATCTACCTCCAAGCTTTAGAGGTCTTGCATAGTTATTCTGTTATCAGACTTTGTATTTTAATAACTATCCGCTCTACCAGGGAATTGTAGTAATTTTATTTCATTTACATAAATAATTAGGCTTAAGTCAGTAGACTGGCTGGCTTGGTTCCTCGAATTCAAAGTGATGCGCATGAATTATTTAATGGTTCTTTATAAAAGTACGCTGCTATGGCATACAACTAGGCGCATACCAAATATTGTGGCTCTAACCCATATAGCTCTCGAGTTCCATGAGATTAATTATAGTTCTTTGCTCTAAAGCAGCGTATAGTAAGTTTCGATATAGGGAAACCAAGTGATATAAACTGATGTAAACGGAAGGTACGTATGTCCAACGGGTTCATGTTTAATACAATCAATTGAATAGGCATTTATGTAAATGCTTACTATATATAGTATATGTAAAACACATACACATTTGCACATAGCTCACAATATCTATATGACAGAATCTTTCATATAGGCATAGTTCAGTCGATGCAGACAATTCTATAAATAATATAATGCGATATCGTCTACCAAAAACAGGCTCAACTATTTTTACAACTGGTCTAAAAGATAACGGTACAAAAAATTTGATTTGCTGTTATCAAAAAAAAAAAAAAAGTCCCAAGAATGTAAAATTACCATTTGCAGTTAAGAGAATCTTCCATAGTTAAGTGAATGTGGCACAAAATCAATTTTAAAAAAAAAAAAAACGAAGCATTTAAAAAGAATCAAAGCAAAGCAAAGCTTTCAGAACGATGGCAACAAATTGTGATAGCGGTTAGAAACGGAACTTTAATCGCAGCCAGATGGGTCCGCTCACTCGTTTGCTTTTGTGTTCGCATGGAGTGGTCCACATTGCAAGTTTAAGGTCATTAACATAAACAGATATCGTTATGTGTGTGTGTGTGTTTGTGTATGTGTATGTGTCGGTGCTCCAATGCCAACTGCATTTGGAGAGCGAGAGAACGCAAGCTTAAACCAGCTGTGCGTGCATGTTGGGTACGTTTTTGAGAAAAGAACGAAAGCTCGACAAGTTCGCTGACCCCCTCACACTCTCATAACAACGGTATATTTTTCTAGCCATATATACGCACGGATGTACAAACTAATACAAGTGTGAGCATATGCTTGTACGTATACATACATACATATGTATATGGGTAAAAGAGAATACACTTTTCATTTGCATTTCACAATTTAATTAACATTTTTAGGCGTAAACTTATAGTCATTCGATACGCATGCAATTAGATAATACAAAAAAAAAAATGAAGTACATGTAAAAATATCAAATTTCAGCTTATATAAAATTTCAAAGGAGCTGTGCAGCAGCAAGAAAAGCACACAGAGCGCACAAATGGCTCTCTCGACTCACTTCCCCAGCAGCAACTCAGACGCTCACATCAATATGTGAGAGTGAGCGAGTCGGTGTGCGTGTATTGATGCATTTGCCGGCCGGCAAAGCAAAAGGAAAGAGTTTAGAGCGAGAGCAAATGATGAGCGTAGAGTAAGACAAGCAGTGCAAGAGCATAGTTGATTGGAAGAGGGGAAGAATGAGCGAAACAGAGAAGGGAGGCAAAAGTAACAGAAAACAGAGTTAAGTTTTTTTTTCCATCATATTTTTGTTTCACTTTGTTTATAATTACATCATAATTAAAAAATAATACATAAGGTTTTGTTTGAAATTTTACAAAACTCGTTTAGTGTTGTTTTTGTGTTTTGCATATTTTGTGTGTTGTGTCTTTTATTTGCTTCTTTTTCATTTTTGAAAGGGAATATTTTAGTCGCTTTTCTGCTGCTGCTGCTTTCGCATCTTCCTTGCAGGGAGTGTACGCTTGTATGTATGTGTTGCTTGTTGTCGTGTGTTGTTGTTGTTGTGGATTTTTGTTTTAGAAGTGGAATGGCATAGAGAATATCTAGTTGTTGTTGTTCTCAATTTGTTGTTATATTAAAAGGTATATTAAAAAAAAAAAAAAACAAAAAATATTATGCATTTATCATATATCTCATGTGAAATAAATTAAATTAATGCTAGAACACAACAAGACGACGACGAAGATGATGTGTGAATTTAACATAGCGTGCAGCTCCACATAAATGTTGTTGTTGGTGTTGTTGCCACTCCACTTGCTGCTCCTCCCTGTTGGTCGGCGTCGCTGCTTAGAAGCACTTGCGGTGCACAATGGATGGGCCGGACTCATCGTACTCCTGCTTGGAGATCCACATCTGCTGGAAGGTGGAGAGCGATGCCAAGATGGAGCCACCGATCCATACGGAGTATTTGCGCTCTGGTGGTGCAATGATCTTGATCTTCATGGTGGATGGGGCCAGAGCGGTGATCTCCTTCTGCATGCGGTCAGCAATGCCTGGGTACATGGTGGTGCCACCAGACAGCACTGTGTTGGCATACAGATCCTTACGGATATCGACATCGCACTTCATGATCGAGTTGTAGGTGGTCTCATGGATGCCGCACGCCTCCATACCCAAGAACGAGGGCTGGAACAGGGCCTCGGGGCAACGGAAACGCTCATTACCGATGGTAATGACCTGACCGTCGGGAAGCTCATAGGACTTCTCCAGAGAGGAGCTGGAGGCGGCGGTGGCCATCTCCTGCTCGAAGTCGAGAGCCACATAGCAGAGCTTCTCCTTGATGTCACGCACAATTTCACGCTCGGCAGTGGTGGTGAAAGAGTAGCCACGCTCAGTGAGGATCTTCATCAGATAATCGGTCAAATCGCGACCGGCCAAATCCAGACGGAGGATGGCATGGGGCAGGGCATAACCCTCATAGATGGGCACCGTGTGGGAGACACCATCACCAGAATCGAGAACGATACCAGTGGTACGACCGGAAGCATAGAGCGAGAGCACCGCCTGGATGGCCACATACATGGCGGGTGTGTTGAAGGTCTCGAACATGATCTGTGTCATCTTCTCGCGATTAGCCTTAGGGTTGAGGGGGGCTTCGGTCAAGAGGACAGGGTGCTCCTCGGGAGCCACACGCAGCTCATTGTAGAAGGTGTGATGCCAGATCTTCTCCATATCATCCCAGTTGGTCACAATACCGTGCTCAATGGGATACTTCAGGGTGAGGATACCACGTTTGCTCTGTGCCTCATCACCCACATACGAGTCCTTTTGGCCCATACCGACCATCACGCCCTGATGACGTGGACGGCCCACAATCGATGGGAAGACAGCGCGGGGCGCATCATCGCCAGCGAAACCAGCCTTGCACATGCCGGAGCCATTGTCGACAACCAATGCAGCAACTTCTTCGTCACACATTTTGTAAGCTGGAAAGAACACAAGAGAAAAAAAAATTATTAATCAAAATGGCCACCATTTCACACTCTCTCTCTCTCTATGTTAAAAGAGAGCGAGTATATCTCCGTGTGCGTGTATGTGTGTATGTATCTGCATTTCCTCTCTTTGAGCGCAGAGGGGCAACACCCTGCACATAAATCAACAACTTAACAAAAAGCTCAAGAGTATATCACTCCGGCATATGCCGGTGCCAAGCAAGTGGCCAAAGGAGAGAGCCGCTCTTGTCTGAACAAGTATGTATGTGTGTACGTGTGTATACGTTGACGTATAAAATGGCCGCCATTTGCACAAAGAAAAAAATTCAAGAAAAAAAATTCACCACTTATGAGCCGGCACCGAAACTTTGTTTGATGTTTTTAACTATGTACATTCAGTTCTACATTGATTTTTGTTTATTACCTTTTTGTTTTATTTAACAACAAACGACAAAAACTGTTTGAAAAACTGAATTGAAACTTTGCAATTCAAGTTGAAAATTTTGTAAACCACACTTGGTTATTGGTAGGAGGCGACGAGGCGATAGACTGACTGAAAATGCAACCGCACCGATTGACTGCCGAAAGAGGAATGAACAAACGAACGAATGCCAGTTACAGCTATTTCAAGCGCTGCTTCAATCGACGTCGTCGTCGCCGTCGCAGTCACCGTCGTCGTCGTTGTGATATCTGTACGAGCGTGCCACTGCTCTGCCAGCTCACTCGCACGCAGCGTATGCTGGCGCATGCGTGCGATAGAGAGCGCACGATTAGCGCGCTTGGCTTGCCAACTTTTGTGACCATATATGGTCATGTTTCGAAGCGAATCGTCGTGAAGGAGAGCTGGAAATTGTCGCCGCTTTCGCTCTCTCACGCGTCGGCAACGGCGACGGCGACGTCGAATTCATAGCCAACGGTTGACAATGTTGAAGGTTTTCTCCATTTTAGCGCGGCTCATTAAAAAAACCGGCATTTTTGCATTCAAGAAATTCCGAATAACTTTAATGACGTGATTCTTTGACTATATCTGGCTAACTTGCCTACGTCACTTGCACCGTGGGCCGCACACACACACACACACACACGCACATATGTACATATTTATGTATGTACATATATTGCCACAAAAGCATTAACAAATATGTATAAAATACATTGTACATACAATACTAGATGTCAATGTACATATACATATACAAATACATTTATATGTACATGTGTGTATACATTTGTGTATGTGTGTGTTTTGTCTTCAATTTGGCCGTTACTTTTCAAATTGTTCGCCATGAAAGTTAATTGAAGCGTGGGAAAAAAAGAAAGTGTTTGCGAATTGAATTGCAAATAACTGAAAAAAAAAAACTGTCACCACATCTTTCTTTGCTATGCTCTTCTTTGCAAGTTTTGGAGTTTTGGAAATCCGCAAAGGGCACGCCCCAGCACTACATCTGTCCCACGCACACAACTACAACTACACCTACAGCGGTATGTGTGTGCGTGTGCGTGCCTGATTTCTGCATTCTTCTGCTAGTTTCTAGCGCTTACGAAATACGCTTTTATATCTTATCGATTCACAAATTGTTTGTGATAACAAAATTGTCGAGTTTTTTTCTTTTCACAAGCGCGTGACTTATTTTTGTTTTTTTTTTTTTTTATATATCATTATGGTATACGATTTTTTTATTTTTTGGTATTTTTGATTAGGGTTTTCGATTTCTGTTATCTGATGGTCAATTTTATTGACATTATCTCACATATTCCACAAGCACTTGTACAAAAAAAATTTGTTCGTAAAAAAAATATATACTATATGTACATACATACATATATTATAGAATATGATAAACTCTATTCACGATTTTTGATTGCAGTTTGTGAAGTGTTTTTCTTGATTTTTGTTGGATTTGTATTTTGGCTGGATTGTTTGGTGGTAGTTGATGTAAATATACTTACATTTGGTCTGTTTTGATTAAAATTAATTAAATAAATATAAATTAAGTCTTTCGGTTTTGTTTGTGTGTCTTTCGTGTAGACGACTTTAGCTGGCTGCTTTAAGCGGTTTTGTGTCGGGAGGTGTATTCCACACAGCACAAGAACTCAAACTGTAATGACATGAAAACTGGTCGCAGTTTGCCGTTTTATAAAGCCCGGTATCCATCCGTCCATCCCAACCGGCACAGTAACTTAGCGCCTTATCAGCGCCGTCACTTCACTCACTTCCCCAGCCAGGCAAGCGTTTTACCATATATGGTATGAATTCAATTTTTACCCCGTTGCCGGCGATATTGTCTGTGTGTGTGTGTGTGTGTGTGTGTGCTGCCTCGTATCTGTATGCGCCTATACATGCCTCTCTGCATAACCCAGCGAGCGTGTGTGTGTGTGCCTGTACAATAGTGTATGCGCGCATGTGTGTGAGCGCGCTGTGTCTATGCGTGTTCATATGCTGCAGGCAAAGAGTATGAAACAACATAATTCCCTACATCGGGTGTGACAACCAGCAGATTGCGTCATTTTGTCGAACGTTTTGCAGCCTGCATCAAAGTGCATGAACTTCAACTTCAAAATATCAAATTGATATACAATATATTAGCTGCATTACGTTAACAAAGTTTTAGCTATGTTATTAAAATAATCGTAACAAAACAAAAGCAAACATTGAAATCTGATATTATCTCAAATACTTTCAAGTGAGAACATTGTTTACAATTACATTTAAACATGTATGTTTATTTATCCACATTATTTCATTCCTAATCTGAATTTATTAATTAGCTAATTTGCTCAAATGCCTAAATAAATCACAGCGACAATCTAAAATATATACAAATACTAATAACTGTTACATATAAAGCTGGAGTTGCTTTAAAATAAAGGAATTATTTTATGACCTCTCCTAAAGTAACTTAATTGGTCTTTAAGACCAAATTGTTAGAACAAAATTATAATGTTTCATCCTTATTCTTGTCCTTGTCTAACACACTTCATTTTTATAAAAAAAAGTGTTGGTCACGGACAGAAACATTTATGCAATTTATCTCTAACATCATATCAATAGCAGATGTGAACTAATTATGCGATAATAGTAGAGTCTTCACTAGTCGTCATATTTAGCTAGCTTTCAAGCTCGGTTTATAGCAATAACGGCGCCAACCAAAAACAGCTGCCAGTTGATGCGTCTACCGCGCGTTTGCGCAAAAGAGACAGCGGCACTCACTCAGTCAACCATACTCACTCACACACACATACATACAAACTCATACACAGAATTACGCTCGCTCATTGATTCACTTGCTGCTGTTGCTGCTGCTCAGCGTAATGCTGACTCAACTCTGCTCTGAGTCGTTTAGGGTTTGTTTTTACTGACTGTTCAGAAGGTATTTTTAAAAATTGACTAGTACTAAATGATTAAATAATTCTTATCATTATTGACAAATATTTACAAAATTTCATAGACATAAACTGAAGACTTGTAAACATGCACGTCACATGTATTGTAAAAGCCGCTCTCTCTCTCTCTCTCTCTCTCTCTCTTTTCGTTGTATCTGTTGCAACAGTGCTAAAAGTGAAAGAGTGCAATGCGGTTGGATGTCCGTCTCAAAGAGGGGAAAGCTGCATATGTATGTATGTACGTCTGCATGTATGAGTGTTGCACCACAGCTGTATATGTACATACATATATACATATGTATGTATGTATCTGTAAACAAATGAGCAAGTGTGCGGTGGTTGTGCATGTGTGTGTGTGTGTGTGTCGTATTCGCTCGAATCGCGCTGAATTTTTGTAACGGCAATTGCTCATACATGGGCAGCGGACGCATTCTTTTATAGGCAATCGTGTATATTTACTATTGCCGGTTGACTAATCATTGTTTAAATAATTGCCTATTTTGAATGAATACGCACAAATAACTAGCGAATATCAAAAGTAAACCGCTTTAGCACGCAACAAACCTGCGTGCATGTACATGTATGTATGCATGTGTGTGAACGCACACAAATATGTATGTATGTACATATGTATGTGTGCACAGAGCAGTCATCCCGAGCAGCATCACCGAAAAAGTGAGACAACGCGAGTGCGAACGAGGAGAGGCTTACGCAGGCGTGCTCTCTCGCGAACAGCAGCACTAAAAAGAAAACAACAAACGTTCGAGTTTTCGGGGCACGGTGACCAAAGGAGTGGCAAAAAAAAAAAAAAAATCAACAAAGATGACGTTGCCAGCGGCAGTCGCAGCCCCATCAAGATTCGATCACATTGCATATGCATACGTACATACATACATATGTATGTATATATGTATATGAATGTATAAATATGTGTATGTGTGCTGTATGTACATACATACATACATATGTATGTGTGCATTTGAAGTCTCTTGATTCGTGTGTATATATATATATATGTATATATATATATATATATA
>NW_022046921.1:0-14181 GCF_001654015.2 Drosophila navojoa
GCTGCTGCTGCTGCTGCTGCTGTTGCTGCTGCTGCTGCTGTTGCTGCTGCTGCTGTAGCTGTTGTAGCGCTAGCAACTGCTGCTGTTGCTGCTGCTGCAGCGCCAGCAACTGCTGCTGCTCCTTGGCATAGGAGCTGCCCACGCCCGTGGTGCCGGGTATTTCCGTAAAGGTGTTGACTATCTTTGGCTTGGGTGGCGGCGGTGGCGCGGGCTGTGGCTGCAATTGCTGCTGCTGCTGCTGCTGCTGCTGGGGCGGCGGCGGTGGTGGCACCACCTGCTGCACCACCATCTGCATCTGCAGCTGCTGCTGTTGCTGCGAAGGTGGCGGCGGTTGCTGCTGCAGCTGCTGCTGTTGCTGTTGCTGTTGCTGCTGCTGCTGCTGCTGCTGAGTTGCATTCGGCACCAACATGTCCGTGGAGCCGCCCCCATAGACCTGCGGCATGCAGTCCGCCTGCTGGCAGTAGTCCTTCGACACTGTGGCTATCGACGGCGTCTTGGCGCTGCGCAGATTGGGCGACGGCGAGGCGCCCTTGAGCGAGCCGCCATAGCGGCCCACGTGGCGCAGCGTGGCGCACTTGTTGGCCGTGGCGGCGGCCACAATGTTCAGATTGTTGTTGCCGCGCACCGCCTTGGGCCCGATGCTGATGTACTTGGGATCGAAGCGATTGAAGCTGTTGTTGGTGACGTCACGGGGATCGCGATCGTCGACCAGGACGTCAGCGTCCAGGCCATTGCCAGTCGACTTGCAGATGGCATTGGCCGTCTGTGCGGACAGCACGGAGCGTATGGAGCTGCCCGTGGAGCGGGGCAGCGTCGCCGATGCGAATATGTTCTTCAATGTGTTGCTGCTGCTGTGATGGTGGTGGTGCTGCTGCTGCTGCTGTTGCTGCTGCTGTTGCTGTTGCTGCTGGCTGATGTTGCTGCTGTGCTGCGTGTTGTTGCTATTGCCTGCATACGTGCTGCAGGCAAGCGAATCTCAGTAGAAGTCGTTCGATTCGAGCGTCTTACACTGCTTGCTGAGCGTCGCATATTTGCCGTTGTTGGGGCCGGGCAGATACGACGCCGACTGTTGGTGGTGCGACGGCAGCCGGCCGAGCGTGTGGTGGCCCGATCTGCAAGCAGACATAACGGTACAAATCATCAGTTAAATGTTGAAGTCAACGCGAATGCAAGGCAAATGCAACAGCTGCCGATAGGCGAGCGGGCGACGGGAAACAGTTAAACAAGCGGCAGCATTAGGGGCACTCTGGCAAATGTAGAGCGAACTTTCGGGAGTGTTACAGTTGGTTAATCGTTAGAGAGAGAGCGTGATGCAATCATCTACAGGATGATAATTCAATACCCTTACACCTTTTCTACCTTCTACGTTCCGCTAAGCCTATGGTTACCTTGAATTTCTATTTAATATGTAGCTCTGCTCAGTTCTACTGCGCCAATCCTGAATCAGCGGAGCTCTCTAGATTTATATGGCATGTATATATATATTATATTTAGGGGTAAACATAGTGTTTCATTCGTATCTTTATTGGCTTAGACACCTATTGCTTAAATCTATCTAAGACACAAGTGCTTATGGCTTATCTAAGCAAAGTTTCTGTATTGTTCTTATAGGTTTATTGGCATCTGATTGGAGTTGCTGCATAAGGCTGACGAAGTCGCAAACCCTAGCTTAGCTCACTTATGGCAAAGGAATTTCCTCTGCTGTCTACGAAAAATCCTAATGCTAAGGCAAGTATGGCTCAAGATCTAGAAATATTGTTGACAAATATGCTTGGAAATGTTTATGAAATGTAAATTGAATGCATATTAGTTGTATTACATATATATAGGGCAGAAACTCTGCATAATGGTGGGCAAACCAGGCTACAGCAAATAAACCTCAACCTCTATTTATCTACTCTGGCTGCACAAATATATTTGATATATTTTTCAGCTTCGCCTTTAAGCAGTTGCTACAGTACTCAAGGCATTTCTTATGATCAAGCTGGGACGGTGCATATAGAGACTACCCCTAATGCTGCTTCATATGTCGTGTGGGTGTGGGTGCGTTAGGCGTTGTCGTGTTGTTGTCCAAGTACGATGTATACGATATACGATATATACGCTATATATAGATTGTGATCAACTAGTTTGAACTACATTTGTATGCTGTGTGCGATTGTATGGGTCATGCAGCTAGTGGGCGTGGCCTAGTGCTGGGCATTGGGCACACAACAAATGAAAATATAATAACAAAAAGAAAATCATAACAGAAATCATAATAGGAAACCCAATTTAAGAAAATGAAAATAAAATAAATGTAAATTCAAATGAAATGTCGTGTCTACCAAGACTAAGACTAAGACTAAGACTATAATTAAAAACTAAGACTAAATCAAATCAAATCAAATCGAATCAAAGGTGAGCAAATTAAAAGGAGTACAAAATCAAATTAAATTAAACTTCATGCCTTGTGCCATGCACCAAATCATAGCCGGGCGGCGGCGACGGCGAACGGCGCCCCCCATTGGAGCGGCTCGAAAGGGATGTGGCCGCCGCCACCGCCGCTGCCGTTGAGTTAGTTCTATGCTGTGTGTTGTAGTGGTTGTGGTGGTGGTGGTGTTGTAGTTGTTGTTGTTGTTGTTGTTGTTGGTGGTGGTGGTGGTTATAAATTGTTGCAGATGATGTATTGTTGTTGCTTGATTGTGATGATGGTGATGCCAACCCTTGTCGCAGTCCCGCCGTGCCATTCCTGTACGGGCCGACGCCATTGCCGCCAGCCAAGCTGCCGCCGCTGGGCAGCGTGCCCGTGTGTCCCCCAGCTCCCCCAGCGCCGCCGGCCACACTGCCGCCCATCGGCACACCGTGCGCCTGCTGATGGTGCAGCAGTGTGCGATTTATGGTGCCGGTGCTCATCGGCGCCGTCGGCGAAATGCTGGCACTCGGCGCATTCGACGCTGAGAACAGCGGCGCCGTCTCCGACTTATCGCCATCCATGGTGGGCCTGCAAGCAATCAAACGCAATCAGACTTTCAGCTCGCATTGTCAAATCAAGCGCATAGCTCACCTCTTGCTCAGGTAGATCCAGGCGTGCGAGTCCGCGTAGACCAGTATGGTTAGCAGAAAGGCGGTCAGCAGGCCGGCGACCATCATCAGACTGAGGCCGAGCAGGCCGCCGCCGCAGAGGCCGTGCAGCGCCTCTGCATAGTGTCGATCGATGGCCCGTCTGTCCAGTGTGGCGGACAGATTGGTCAGATTGCGTTTCGTCTCCTCCAGGTCGTTGTCCATGGCGTTCAGTGTGCGTTGAATGTCAATGCGCGGATACGTGTCCTGGCTCATGCTGTGACAAGAATACAGATGTAAATATACATACATACATATATTTGTATATACTAAAATCATTATAAATATAGCTCGAGTTGTTATTGAGAAATGTCTGCCTAAGGCTAACCAATCGTATCATCGCATATTATTGTACTATGATTGCTATATATAGGAGCGTAGTATATAGGTATATGCATCCATTCGATTTTTATACCCTGAACCCATTGAACAGTATGTAACGGGCAGAAGGAATCATCGCAGACCCCACAAAGTATATATATTCTTCATCAGGGCGACGAGCTGAGCGGATATAGCTCTGTCCGTCCGTCTGACCCTTCGTATGAGCAAGCCGATCTCAGAAGTTATAAGAGCTAGAGAGCTGAAATTTGGCATGGATACTCCTGTTTACCATACGCCGTACAAGCTTATCATATATTCCCGATAACTCATTCGATACGTTTTTTATCGAGGATAATCGATAAATAGATTTTGTTTTTTCAGCCTAAATTGAATACTATTAGACCTGAAGACTTTCGATTCATTATGTATATATATTTAATGGATACGAAGAACTTGTAATTTATAGATTTTGTATACCACGCCCCCTCTTGACCCCAAATTGTAAAAAACGTATTTCAAGTACTAGAGGTTTGTGAACATTATGATCACGTTTAGCAAGTTTCATGAAAATAAACCTACAACAAAAGAAATGATTCAATAACTTAATTCTCATAATATTGCCCTCACTGCAGCGCAGCCCAAGCGCAGTCGCTGCTAACTGCGCAGTTAGCAGAGCGCGTGCTTATACATGCGCGTGGATGTCCATATGTGTGCATAGAAGAAGTGCAGCATGATTAGAATATTATCTGCTAGGGTTCAGGGTATCTAGTCTAGTCAAGCAGTCTCGACTAGAGCCTTCTTATTTGTTTCCTTCACTGTAAGTCTTAGATTAGTAGAGCTTAATATGCATGTGAGCCCATTAGATCTTTTGTCTAAAACTAAAAATCTCGAAATCCCCGATATAAACTGCCTTATATAGCTGTCTATAATAGGCAATCTATTATTTTACTTTTCTATGTAAGCTTGACAATTCTAGGCAGTTACGGGTTTATCTAATCAACATGCGACTACTAAAACACTAAAACACTTGGCTCAGCTCAAGTATCTAGAGTCTATATACGCCCCCAGGCAACGTTTCCTTCACTATGTGATACGTAATATGCAATGTTGATTGGATTGCTTCCAAGTCCTAATGAATGCGATGCTGTTGTTCTATTTACCGTTGCATCATTTCAACGCTCTCGCGAGCACGTTCCACCAAATCGCGGGACTCGTTGAGGCGCAATATGAAGCGATTGCGCAATGTGCCACAGTTAAGGAAATAAACATACGGACTGCGCTGTAATTTCAGAATCGAAAAGCAAACACACATTAGATAAGAAACTCATCAATGGGGGTAAATTGAATGCGCATGCAGCTTACCATGCCCACCTGGCGGCACATGTACTCATGGGGACGCATGCAAAAGTCGCCGGCTGCCACGCTGGAGGCCAAATAGATGCCGGCCAGCAGCCAGCAGATGATGATGCAGAACAGGCCCGAGACACTGAAGAAGATCAGCGTGCAGCGCGAGCGACGGGCGACCCCGATGACCAGGACTGTGCACAGGAACAGCAGCAGGGTGAGGAAGGCCAATGTGGCTGGCCATCGTATCGATTCATATAGATCGCCCAGCTAACAAAAGAAAGAGAGAGAGAGAGAGAGAGAGAGAGAGAGAGAGAGAGAGGGAGATAGATTAATGAGAGTTCACATTCCCAAGCAGCTGTCTGGCACCTACATGGAGAATGCCCATCAGCGAGGTCTCGTTCTCGCTGCCCTTAGTCTTCATGAAATAGAGCACCATGTTGTCCAGCGAGGTGACCGCGCGCGACGTATTCTCCCGCACCAGACGCGACGTCTCAATGAGCAGCATAACTGCGGTCTGATTGTACTGGGGCTTCTCCACCATGTCCTGCACCTTGTGCGATGCCATTTTCGTTTCGAGATCACGCTTTATGGTTTCAGTCTGTCAATGAATGAGAAGGCAAAAGAGCATATTAGATATGTGTATTAGAGAGAGAGAGAGAGAGAGAGAGAGAGAGGGGGGGAATAATTGAATATCATATATCAGTTCAATATCCAGCTAAATCAGCTGGGTTGGGCTTTGGGCATGTCTTAATGTAAGCAAGGGCGCATTTGTAGTACGATAAGAAATTGATGCGATGAGTGAATAATGACTAACTACATGGTTGACTGACTGTCTGAGTGAGTAAGCCAATGACCAATTGAGCGACTTACGATTGACTGAGTAATTGACGAACCGATTGACTGACTGACTCATTGAGTACAGACTGAGTGATTGACGGACTCTTTGAGTGTTGTCTGACTGAGTATCCTAATTGACTGACACGCCTAATTATTGACTGACTGACGACAGATAGACAAACTGGTTGAATGAGTCGATTGGTTGAATACTGACTGGCTGATTGACTGAGTTATTCAATAATTATTAATAGACACGCCTAATTATTGACTGAATGACGACAGATAGACAAACTGGTTGAATGACTGAGTCATTGATTGGTTGATTGAATACCGATTGGTTGATTGACTGAGTTATTCAATAATTATTGACAGACATGTCTACTTATTGACTGACTGACAACAGATAGACAAACTGGTTGAATGACTGAGGAGTGATTGACTGATTGATCAAATTATTGAATACTGATTGGTTGATTGACTGAGTCATTCAATAATTATTGTTTATATTCACTTGTTCAATCAGGCAATGACTGATGGCAAGCCCAACTGGTTGTCTGATTCATTGTATGCCGCTTAATTGAATGTGTGGATCAATAGATTTTGACTGAATGATTGACTGGCTGATGAACTGACTATACATTCTGATTGAATTAATTGATTGACTGACTTATAGAATGACTGATGATAAGCGGAATGTTTGATAGATTGTCTGATTGACTGACTGTCACACCGACTGACAGATCAAATGATTGAATACTGATTGCCGACTGCTTGACTCGCAAACTGATTGATTGACTGATTAATGAATGAATATTGAAGGAAGAATATCTCCGACCGCCTAATGGAATAACTATTGATTAACTTAATAACTGATTGACCTATTGGAAAATTGTGAGACTGATATACTCAGACCACAAGTGCTTTACATTAGTGCTAAGCATTTTCGATTGATTATTCATTATTTCATTATCCCTTATCTGCTATCAGCTTGAATGTCATGAATGTCTCCCATGCCTTCCATCCAGTGCTTGATGGCAGCACACAAATTCAGTTTCCCGCTGAACTGTTGGCTGTAAACAGCTTCGCTATCCACTCACTAGGCATTGCCCTTAGAATTCCCATGTTGGTCATATAGATTAAGGGAAGTTGGGCAGTGTGGAAAAGGGCTCCTACATTTTATCCTGAGCCCCGTTTGTTGCGTGCATTGCACTCGCAGCGAACTGACCCGATTGAAGCTAAGCTGAATCTGGCCTAAGCGAGAGAAGAAGGCGGCTAAGTCAACTCGAACCCTCAACAAGTTGAAGTAATATGCCTAGATTAAAGCTGTTTACGCCAGCTGAATGTTGTCGCCGTTGATTATAATGGCGATATCCAGCGACAGCTACCACCGAAAAGCCATAGCAGAGCTGGGCTCTCGGTTTTGGGTTAGGGTTTGTCTTTGGGCTCGGGTTCGGGTTCGGGTTCGGGTTCGGGTAGTGCGGTGTTTGTTGTCCATTACTTAAGTTGTGACTCAGAGCCGCAGCAGGTGAGAGCAGTTCAAAAGTTAATGACCAAAAATGGGCAAAGCGAAAGCTCCCGCAAAGGACTCGCACATGGGCAGACAGACATTCAGATGGACGGAGGGATGGTGGCGCTGACAGAGGTAGAGGCAGACATGCAGCTGGCAAACAGGAACAAAGGACGAAAACGTTGCACATAAATATAGTAGTTTTTTTTTTTTGCTCGTAATGCTTTTGCTTCCGCACTTGTGCAAGGATTTAAGTACACACGGCTAAGGCAAAAGAAAGGCCCAAGGTGGGCAAGGCAAAGGGAAAGAGTAAGGGTAAGGGCAAGGGAAGGGTAGAGCAGGCAGCAGGGCTGCGCGACAGACATGGCAAAGCGTGACAGGGCGTAGGGTCGAGGACTTTGCCTAAAAGCAGCGCCATAGCAGACGCACGCACACAGGGCTACCCAGAAGCAGAAGCCGAAGCCGAAGCCACCCCCCACCTGTCTGGCAGAGCTACTCAGTGTGAGTGTGTGTGTGAGAGTGTGTTTAGTCCTGGGCCTAGATAATTAATAGCGTTTTACTCAAGGGCCAAGCAATGCCAGCCATCTGTTTGGGCCACAGCATCATCTTGTCCGCACCTAACATCCGGCTACGCCCTCAGCCGCACCCGCAAACGCACCCTCAACCGCACCGCCCCCTTTTTCAGCCGTGCTCCCTCTGCATTCACTTTTAGCTCGACTCGCTCTCTTAACCTTTCGCCTTATCGGCTTCTTTTATGTGTATGTGCGTATATATTGCTATACATACAGATGTATGTGTGTGTGTGTGTATGTATGTATGTATGTATCAGCGTCTGTGCGCTGACAAAGTTTATGAATAGAGCGCAAGCCAGCGCTGTGGCCCAACGTGTCCTCCATAGCCGTCCCTTATCCTAGCCAAAGATGCGACAGATGCGAGATATGCATGCCATCGAGCTGCAGTCGGGGCGGGGCAGGGCGGTGACAATTTCTGCAGCAATAAGCAAGTATTTGTCATATCCTTCGCCATAATCAAAGCTAAGAAAATGCATTTATCGATAAACACATTCGCTGGCAACATCATTTCATGGGGAATGCAATTGAAATGGGAATTCGATTTAATATTGCAGATTGTGCAATGTCTGGCAACGCTTAAAGCGTACAGAAAATGTTGCCTACTTTTTGGAGCGTGTGCAGAAGATATGCCAAAGACTATTTGATCTCGGATGGAAAACTCAAGATAAAAGTCTGAAGCATTGATAGCTTATAATGCAGTCGAAGTAAGCTCTCAATTGTGCATTAGCACATTCATTAGAATAGATAAAAGTTCTATAAATTGATGAAAAAAGGTTCTATAACAAAGGAAAACTATCGATAGATAGATAAATAGAACACCGAGTTTATTGGGCTTCAGTTTACAGTGTTTCCTTCATAATGAGATTTTTCATAATGGAAAAGAATGTTGGACTTATGACAAGTATTATATATATTATATTATCTAGTACATCATATAGTACTGTGCCAGCATGAACATGAAATTTACGACCGTTCCCAGCATCAAAGCAATAGAGTGTGCTCTGTGACCTAATCTCCACCATGATCTATGCTCCAATTGCACACAATGGGACGCCATGGCCATCGGTTATTATATAATAATTTTAAATAGATGGCCTCGATCTTTCGAGCAACGATTATTTAATCGGTTCAGCGTAGCTCACCGTAGCTCACTCATTGGAGTGAAGCAAAGAACCCTTACATCATATATGCCAGGAGACTTTCGTTAACGAACTAGGAAACACCACGAATTTCTTCAGTTTGCATTAAGGCAGACATGAATCGAATCTGTTGTTGGGCTAATTGTTGTGATATGAGCATTGAATACATTCGCATTCACACGATTACCGAGCAAATCGCTGGAGTGGGGAGCCAGACGAAAGACGTCGACAACAAAGAATGTCGAAAGATATCGTATGTCGGGCAAATAGAAGGTAATCGGAATATGCAAATGCTCGAATTTGAATGGTGCGAATTATGACATTTCATGCGGCCCCACTCTGAGCCACTATGAACCACGTTTCCGGGCCTGACGTAACGCCAAATTCAATGGAAAAGAAGTGAAAAGCGATCCAGCTGGCCGGAATGTCAAGCACTCGAATTTCCACGCAACGTAATCGATCCCCATTCAGTTCCCATTTGCCTGCGGCCCAAATGTCCATGGCGACAGCGATGCAACGGTGGATAGGAATACCAATCCCCAAGGATTGAGTGTGCCGGACTATGGTTTGAATGCGTCACTGGGCTATCCCTATGACAGACACTGAGTATGTTCCACTGGGGTAAGACAAGAGTACTCAATGAGGGATCTCAATCAGATTATAATCTTACTAAATGAAAGTTGTTAGCAATACTTTGCTGAATACTTGACCTAAGAGAACCGCCTAAATATTGATTATAGAACTTAATAAAATCCAAATTTAATATGCGAAATGTTGTACATTAAGTTTAAAGTAAGCTGAAGCTTAAATGAATGTTGACTTCTAACTAAAACATGCAACAAAGCGAAAAGAAAAAAAAAATAGTTTTCAACAATTTGCAAAGTTCTTAGTTATATGCATATACATGTATATATATATTTCTATATATGTATATGTGTATGTGTGTGATTTTCCATTATGCTGCTCGTAAAACTTTTACTTTGTAGCGAAACTTTTTTGGGCATTACTTACCTCTTGTTTAAGATTGAGCACAAGACTCTCCACCTTCCTGCCGGAGCTGAAGGCCTGCAGCAGACCATTGTGGAAATCGTCGTTGCCATATAAACCTGCAATGGAGCGAGCGGTGAAGCAAACATGTTGAGTAAGACTCGAAATAGATATATGTACAAGTATAGTCAAGGCATCGAATTTCTACTTGGCAAACAAAATTGAAGCCGAATTGTTGCCGAAGCCCTTTTTCAATTAATAAGTACAAAGTTTTGGGTGTAAACTTAAATTGATGCAGTTGAGCCACTACTGGAGAGTATTACCTTTAGTGAGGTGCTCGAAATGTTCTCTATAAAGCTCAGGGGAAGCTGAAGCTGGCTGCTGAGAGCTATAGCTGTTTGCTTAGGGAAGCATTTGACTTGATTTGAGATGAGGCTACCTGCAGAGGCTTAAAGGGCAAGGGATGTGCGTGAAGTGGAAGATAACATTATCTCCTATCTCTGTCTATTTTTATTAATCTTATATACAAAGGTCACACTTCTCCTCTTTCCGCCTTTGTAACTTCTCTTTTCCTCTTCTCACCTTTCCCTATATATACTTCTCTCTCTTTCTCTCTTCTCATAAGATATCATTACCTCCTATCTCTGTCTCTTTCTATTAATATTATATATAAAGTTCAGAATCCTCCTCTTTCCGCCTTTGTACTTATCTCTTCTCTTCTCACCATCCCCTATACATACTTCTCTATCTTTCTCTCTTCTCATAAGATAGCATTACCTCCTATCTCTGCCTCTTTCTATTAATATTATATATAAAGGTCAGAATCCTCCTCTTTCCGCCTTTGTACTTATCTCTTCTCATCTCACCATCCCCTATACATACTTCTCTTTCTTTCTCTCTTCTCATAATTCTACTCTCTTCTACGTAATTCTAATTCACTCTCTCATTATATCATTTTCTATCTTCAATTCTCCAGCTCTCCGCGCTTCTCTGCTTTCATCCTGTACCTATCTCACTCTACCTCTTTATTCTCCCACCCTAACTTGGTAACGATAGTAGCGCTCTCTCTCTCTTTTCCTGCCTCTCTTTCCCTCTGTCTCTCTCTCTCTTTCTCACTTTGCATTTGAGCTCTGATTATGCAAACCCTTTGTCTATTCGCCGCTTTAGACTCTGCTCGACCGCATTCGTTGAGCCACAAGAGCAAAGCTCGCACTGGACACATTTTTGAGTCAATTAAGAGCGCTAATTAAATTATTATTATGATTATATTGTTGTTGTTTCTGTCGTTCGTTCGTTCGTTCGTTTTTCTTTTTATTATCATTGCACGCGTGGGCTGGATTATAATGTGGGGCCGCTGGGGCCTCCGCTGACTAGAATTGACTCGGGGCATTACCTTTGGCACTTTGACACAGTTTACTTCGAAATGGGCGAATTAAGTTCGCCGACTTTGGGTTTTCGGCTTGGATTGTGAGTTTTTATATACAGCCACGACAATTGACGCGACTCGGGGCGGCGATCGCTCGCCCATAAATCCAGATACGTGCCAAAGCCACAGCCGCGCACGTAATGGAGCAATGCAACGGGCGACAACGTCGTCATCGCTGTCGACTCTCGACTCTCGACTCTTGGCTCTCGACTCTTGGCTCTTGTTTTGGCTAATTGCCAAGTTAAACACGCGACGGGTACGTGCATTTGGTCCTCGGGGCGTGGCCGCCCTGTGAGGGCGGGCAGGCAGTCAGGCGGGGTTTTGGCATGGATATACATATGTACATATGTATGTGCATATTACGACAATGGGTTCAATGCACCCGAACCGGCACTTACCTAGTCCAATGGCCGCACAGGTCATCAGCGTTATGATGACCAGCGAACAGCTCTGGCAGCGCTGGGCGCTCGGCTTGCGCTGCTTGCGATCGCAGCAGCGCGTCAGCAGATACAGCAGCAAGCCGAGCAACGAGAGTATCAGCATGCCGGCAGGTATGGAAGCCAGAATACCCAGACTCTATAAAGAAAGAGAGAAAGAGAGAGAAATAACAATATTAGAAACTTGTTTAATAAGAGACATCTATCGATAACTATTAAACTCTTAGTTAACTCTGAGGAAAAGGTCAAATTTTACTTCATGTGTGTATAAATAGATCAATTCTATGCCATAGATATATGAAAATAATTGAGTAATTAAAATAAAAGCAAGTGATTTATATATATGACAGTCAATAATCGATAACTATCGTAGAGCAGTAATCGAAATGGGCAATTGGTAAAGTTCTCTATAGCATTTAGATAAACTTCCCTAACAACAACAAAGATCGATAAATCATTTTTACCAAAACTATATGTTATCGATACATATTTGTTGTTCGACTTGCGTCTAATTAAGTTTATCGATGATACTTTCATAATACATATAACTGATACTATATATACATAATTAATATCGATCATTTTTAGTGTTATAGATAACTGTAAATCGAATATTTACAATACAAAGACAACTTTTTTATAATCCTCTTAGATTTATTAAGCCAACTATAACATATGAAACCAGTATACTGCAAGTGAGGCTGCAAAGATTTATCGATAACTCTTATGTGCATAGCTGTGAGCTCATTTATCATAAGGAAACACAACTAATGAACGCCATAGACATCCATATGTGTCCGAACCACATAAGTCACGTGTCTACGAAAGAAAATTGAGTTTCGCTCACTCTAGAATGTAATCGATAACTGACAAAACGAGTAATAATCATCAGCCGAAAGGCGACATTGTGGTCATATTTCGCTGAGCACTGTGGATATACGGCAAACATGAAGTCACGTAGCTCTCCTTCGAAACAATATTGACTACTGGACCAAGCCAAGCCAAGCCAAGCCAAGCGTCCATTAAGACCCCAAAAACCAAGTCGAACGATGCGAAGCATAAACGAGATAAACGGACCGACGGCCGGACAACAGGACGACGGACGGACAGCAGCGGAGAAGGACACGAATTTGTTTCTGGATATTGAGTGAACTTTTAATTAAATAACTTGCAGCTCGTTTTCTGCCGTTTGAGCTGGATGTTGTTCTTGTTGTTGCCTCTGTTAGTTGACTGCCCAGCCGAAAAGCAACAACAATAACGGAAAGAAGAGAGAGAGAGAGAGAGAAAGAAGCGCACAAGAGAAAATAAACAGAATAGAATTAAAAAATAAGGACGAAGCCGAAAAACGAAACGAAAATTGTGTAAAAATTCGTCTGGAAAGTTAATTTTTTGTCGCTGAAGACCATTTTTGGGTGCAAAATTTAATTGAATTGGCAACACTATGCCACGAGAACGTCGACAACAACACCAGCGACAACAACAAGGAGCCCCCAGAGTTGTCAGGGCAACTTTTAAGCTGAGCCCCGGCTGAGACTCAGGCCACGGTTCGGGTTCGGGTTCGAATTCGGGCTCGAGCGAAGGTAGCAAAGGCGACTAAACTACGGTTGGCTTAACGGAAATTTCATTGGCACTCATTAAAAAATATTATGTGGCTGAAGCAGCAGCAGCAGCTCTTTAAATATGCAGCCAGTCCAGCTAAAGGCATACCCTGTAATTGTGCTAAAAAGCATTTTGATGCAATTAGCAAGTAATTTCGTTAGCGCGCGCAGAGTGGGAATGTCCCTAATCTAAAGTAAATGCATGGCGAAAAGGGCGATCGATGAGCAGGACTAAGGCTCACGGAAGGTATTTGAAAAAGAGAATAGCATGTATTTGCTATACAACTGATATATCCTATATATACCCTGGATACTCTATATAGTGTAGAGCATTTTACAGGGTATATGTGCGTATGTACTTTACTATACATAGGTATTGTTATATATATACTTATATATATACTATATATATATACCCTGTAAAATTCTCAATGTTGGGCAAGCTTCTAAACAACAAACAATTAGCAAATAAACAACTCTAATATATTTACACCTATTATATATGCCATCTGATAGCATTCTATATACCCTGTAATTACAAAAGAACTTATTTTTGTAGCGTAACTTCTCATTAAGAACTCTGAACTCCGTTAGCCTCTCAGGGTAATACCCTAAAATTACTATAACTCCGACTACTCCAGGACCCCTCCCCCTTTCTTCATATGCAGCGCTGGGGTAAGCAAGGGCGGGCAGTTGCTCGAATTGGTCGAGTCGAGTTATTGGACACCAACGCTGTCTGGCCGGCCATGAGTCAGCGTCGGATCGATCCGCATTGCCACTCGAGACAGCGGGGCATATCAGGTGGCCCAACATGTCAATCAAGTCTAATTAGAGGGGCGCACAGCGCTGGCTCGCTCTGCTCCTGCTCCTGCTACTCCTGCTGCTGCTGCTACTCCTGCTGCTGCTGC
>NW_022046922.1:0-14180 GCF_001654015.2 Drosophila navojoa
ATATAAGATATAAGATATAAGATATAAGATATAAGATATAAGATATAAGATACAAGAATTAAAATTTAATCATAGATATGAGATATGATATACGAAATATGAGATATTGTATAAGATATAGAAAATAGATAGAATATATCCTATTTCCTATCTAATAATTTCTATATTTTATAATCTAAATCCTGTATCCTAATCTATATCCTGTATCCTATACTCTATATCCTATCTCCAATCCCCTATTTCTTATCTTCTACATCCTACTCCCTATCTCCAATCTCATATCTTATATGTCCTATATTCTATCTCTTATCTGCTATCTCCTATATCCTAAATACTATATCCTGTATATATTTTTTTTCATCTCTCTCTCTCTCTCTCTTTCCCTTCCTAACACCCTCTCTCTGCTCATCTGTTGGTCACAGCAATTGACAACTGTCGTTATCCTTATTATTTTGTCTTCAATCTTGCAGTCGTACCTTTTCAAGCGCTCACTCTATTTGTCGCAACGATCTTAAAATGTAAAACATGGCATATATTACAGCGCCTGCCGGGGTATATACATATATGTAAGTGTATGTGTGTGTGTGTGTGTGCTTACAATCATCGTGACAAAGTTGAGACATTAGCAGACAGAAATTGTAGCATATATTTTCTCTGATTTGCCTGTCTACCGTCGCTGTCGCTGCTATTGTTGTCAATATTGTTGTTGTTGTTGCTGTTGCTTTTGTTGCTGTTGCTTTGTATGATTTTGCGGCTCATTTGCTTTTATTAAAATTTGCACGTTTTTCACGCTTATCAAACGACGGAACAGACTCCGGCCCAGACTCTGACGTTAAGGCTTTGATTGTGCGTAACCAGCGCCCATGGCTTACCTTTGCCCCGCCCCTGCCGCCCATCGCCAACTCATCCACTCCCACGCATAGCCATTGTTGTCCCTTATGCGACTATGTAAATGCCTGTGTGTGTGCGTGTGAGTGCGAGGTTTACTTTATGCTAATTTCAGAACAGAAATGAATAAATGTCTTTCGTTTCTTTGACTTTGCGCCGTTTTTGCCTTTGCCTTTATTATTGTTATGTAAATTTTTATAGTTTCCCCATCATTTAGTTGCCCTCACTCACACACACACACACACACACACACACACACAAGCAGAGTGAGAGTGTGTGAGAAAGGCCGTGTCCTAAACGCTTTTTCAATTCGGTTTTTTGAGGCAGGAGACTCTGGCTGCGGTCTGTGGCTGCTGTTTCCGTCCGTTTCGTCGCTCAGCTTTTGAAGTAGAAAATTTAATTTTCATACAGACACTCACAGACACACACACACACACACACAGACACATTGAATGGCAAATGCATACATTACTAAGCGCGCGCTCAAATGTAGGCAATGAAATTTCCGCTTTACAATCCCTTTCGACTCCCCAGACTCGACGTCAGCAGCGACAGCGACAGCGACAGCGGCAGCGACTGCGACGGCGAGTGCCTTGACGGCGCGCAACCTTTTGTCTGTCATTTGTTCTAAAAATTGTATGCAATAAATAAAAATTACACGTTCAACAATTTTTATCTCGCTTTTGTGATCTGTGCGCCGGCAACAATGGCATTTGGGCCGCCACATCCGTTCGCCCCGGGAGCCCGATCCCGGCCCCTGCCCCGCCCTGGTGCTCTCTGCTCTACCCCTTTCTGGCTGCCATCTAATTGGATATGTTGGGAGCGTTGTTGTCTTCGATTTTCAGCCTTCAGCCTTCAGCTTTTAGCTTTTCGCTTTTAGCTAGCTAGCGATAGAGATTGCGCCGGAACGTCTTCTGCTCTTTTTGGCCAGCGCGTTTCTTGATAGTCGCCGAGGACAAGGAACAACTTCAATTAGAAGAACAACAACAGCAGTGGGCGAACAACAAAAAATCACGAGGGAATCAAAATAAAAAGACACTGAAAAAAAAAGCAAGAGAGCGAAGGCAAGCGAAAAGAAGCTGCAAAATGTCGCTGTTCAACTCTTTGGTATGCGTGCTAGAGCCCAAGCCCAAGCCCAGGCCAAAGCCAAAGCCAAATCCGAAGCCAAGGGAGAGCTGGAGCTGTATAGAAAAGCGGCCTGGCCTAGCCCGGCGGGCAATCAGAACTTATGTTTACCCCAATTAAGGTGAACACGAGACCGTTTTTGCGATCCAATGAGTTAGAAACAAGATAAAGGACTAAAAGCCATACAAACGGCAACAATAAACCGGCCCTGGTCCCCCACCCTAATCCAGCCCAGCCAGGAGCAGCACCAGTCTGGCCATGCATGTTTATGTGTCGCTGGCACAAACAATGTCCACGACTGGCAGCCGATAGGAGCTGGGGCCATGTCGAGAATACCCAGCCATGATTAAAAATTGTGCAAGCGTTCTTCATGTGCGGGGTATGGCTGGCTAGAGGCGGGGATGGGTGGGTAGCCGTTAGCCGAAAGCAGCCGCCGGCTGGCGAGCGGAGGGCGATAAAGGCAAAGTCGCAAAATCCAAAACCAAAGTCGTTCAATTTTATTGTCATATCAATGCGTGGCATAGCAAATCGTGGGCCCAAGCTGAGCGCGTGACACGAGCCCAGCGAGTCAATTAATTCGATTGTGCCCCAATCGAACTCTCAGCGATCTCTCGACGATCTCTCGTCGTGACACGACACGAACTGGGCCCCGTGTCACTGCAGCTATGCTCGATCATTGCTCTAGCACTCACTCGGACTCACGCACTTGCGTGAGTGTCAAAGAATCGGGACTCACGCGCTCAGCGCTGGAGGCAACCCTTTAAGTCACACCGCCCCGGCTGCTGCCTCGGCGTACTTGTCCGTCCGCATGTCTCCGTAATACTCATTAGACATAACGACCTGCAGGCAGCTGCGTTTCCCTGGTCAACCACATTCTCATTGGGATCCCAGTCCATGCTCTGACCCATCAGGCAGTCACGCAGCGCACAGATCAAAGCCGAGTGGAGCTGGAGGAGCAGGTGGTTTTGTTTGGTTTGCTGTGGTTTGTTTTGTTTTGTTCAGTTTTGTTTGGCTTTGTTTTGCTCCGCTTTGTTTTGTTGTGATTCGATTTGAGTTGATTTGATGCGGTTCAGTTTCGCTTCGGCATAGTTTCCGCCAAGCGGACGGCAGTTGGGGCCGTTCTCAAAGTGGCCTATCTGCGCCTTTCCACTATTTACACAGCTCATTTTATCTAGTTCGATTGGCAATTTATCTCAAATGCTTTTTGCCACTGACACAGAGGCAGCCAGCTCGTTTACCTGAGCGCACAGCCCAGCCCCAGAGCATGGGCCGAGGCTGGTCCGAGGCTGGGCTGAGGCTGGGCCGGCTTATAATTGGGACTGGTAACATGAACGGTATCGGTTTTTGAATCTTAATTTCTTTGAACAAAATCAAAGACCCGGTGACGGACGCAGCCAGCCAAAAGTTAACTAAGCAACGCACAGACCTCCATTGACTCCCCCCACCCCCTGCTCTCCATTCAACTGGGCTTCGGTTGTCGCCACCCCACTGGAGTGGAGAGGACCGAATCGCAACAAATGGAAATGTTGTCAAGCTTGAAATCCTTTTATAATGACAAAAGGTTTCACCTCTAAGCCGATTACAGCAACGCAGACATTCGACTGTAACACTTCGCTCCTGACGTGCCCGGAGACAAGGCAGCGCAGCTTACGCTTTAGGCAGCACACCTGCTCTAAGGAAGTGGCTGCCGAGATAAGGCGAGCCCCAGCGGGTGGCTGAGCGGGAGCAGGGCGACAGTTGCGCAGCTGAAACTCGGCCGGCATTCACTTTTCTAATTAGCTCTCAACATTTCAATTATAGAGAGTTACGCCTGCAGCGCCCAATATCGATAAAGTATCAAAAGTCGATGGTTATATCTTGAAAAGGTCTATATATATCTACATATATCGGAAGTGTGTTGCGCCTAGTTGACGATCTGAAGTAATTCCAATTCCAGTGAAAGAACTTGCCTTGAGTTAACTTCGAGCTCTCATGTCACTGATCCACTCAATTTCATACGAGTTGACTGTGGGAAGCTATTGAAACTCTGCAATAGGAGCTGTGTATAAACAGTGGTTCACGTATGGCCATTACCATATTTATATGATATATACACATACATACACATGCATCGACACGCACGCATAAGCTCGCGCTCTGCTAACTGCGCAGCAAGCAGCGACTGCGCTTCAGTGTGGGCAATATTATGAGAACTTATTTGTTGAATAATTTGACTTGTAGACGGACTGTCTGAGTCATTTTTCAAAGTGTGAGTGAAAGGCACTTTACAGTTATTTGCAAACTATGCCTGCTCAGCATCAAGCAATCAAGTAGTCCGCGTGTTTGCTGTCAAATATCTTGATATGGGCTTAAACATATTGTAAAAATCATCAGTCTTACGTTTGACTAGACAGACGAAATACGGAAATTCAATTGGTAAATTTATTTATTTATTTTTTTGTCTTTTTTTTTTCATTATTCAATATTAACTGGACGTGAATTAATTTAGCTCAACTTCGGAATGGCTTCTCCATCAATGAATATGCAACGTAAGTGTTAAATTTAGATATTTACATTAATTTATAATTATACATATGTATATACACATAGTTTCAGCTGGCACCGCTACTCCGGCTCCATCTCCCACAGTACAGTCAGTCTCGGAGACACCCAAACGTCCACGTGTAAGTTTTCCTTTTAGTCTCAATGCGCCAATCTCAATCTCAATTGATTCTGGTTTGCAGGGTCGTCCACGCAAAACTCAATTGGAGCCCGTGGATAGGGCTGAAGAAAATGCCACAAACAACAAATTAGTGGCAAAGGTGTTGAGACGGTGTTTGAAAAAATACAAAAAACTCGTCCCCACGGTCAACAACGGGTTCGAGCGCGGGCTCAAACCAGATTGCATTATGAAACTGTTTATGCAAGAAAATCAAAGGCTATTTCTAGTGCGATTTAAACATCGCAAGTTACCGGAAATTATTAGTGGGGAGGACCTCAAGAAGTATGCCCCCCTAATGCTAATTTATTTCTACGCTGACAATCTACACAATCCCCATCACCGTACATAGTAATCTTAATTTTAATAACTTTTCTTGTGGGTAGACTATGTTCATAACACCTCTAGATTATGTTTAAAATATAGTTATGTATTTGCCAAAGCATAATTCTTTTACAAATATAAGGGGAAGGATATAGGGGTAGAGGTAAATTTTAACAAAAATCGAAATTTTTTAAAATATATGTGAATATAAATTTAGCTCTTATATCCTCTGAGATCGACGCGTTCAAAGAGACGGGCATACCGACAGATGGATCAAATCGACTCAGTTCGTCGCCCTGATCAAGAATGTATGTACTTTATGAGGTTTGCCACGCCTCCTTCTGCCTGTTATATACTTTTAACAAACCATTATACCCTGATTTCCCATTTTCAATGGGTTCAGGGTATAATTACTGATATTTGTAAATGACTAATGACGGTAAACTCAATTTTACCAAAACTTTAATTTTTGTGTGTGCCCAAAGAAAATTATGTAGCTTTTGGTGTTTTCAGTATCTTAATACCAGCTAAAGAGTAGTTTTTTTTATTTTTTTATTTTTTACTTAACATTTTTAAGCAAAAGTTCTTATAAGAGACTTTAATTATTTGTATTTTATTTTGCATTAAATTTGCAAACTTAAAATGCTAAAAAGCTAAATATTTTCTTTATAAGCTTTAGGGCTGAAAAGCGATCCTACGCAACTATCGCTATACATGGTACACATATCGATAGTTTGAAACATCGATTGAAAAAATAAAGTGACTGTCGATGTTTTTGCAGCTTAACAGTGTGTGTGCATATATACATACATATTTATTTTTCTTATACATATGTACGTACATACTTTATGCTTATTGTCTATGTCTCTATAGTGAAATTTACTGAAAGCCTTAACTTTTTAGTTGCATATATAAGTACATATGTACATACCTATATACATGCATACATATATACATATTTACATACATACAAACATACATTTCGTAACAAATATATTCAAATTGAGCTAGAATATCTGTGGCATATTGCAGCTCTTCAATTTGTACAAACATACATATGTATGTATGTATATATATGTATGTACATATATTGCATATTGTCGGTTGCATCCAAAATACGAAATATACAAGATCTTTATATGCATTACAAGTAGCGCTCCTGCACAATAAATCTGTAATCTTCTAGCATTTGTGTTCTACGAGATCAGATCTATAGAACGCAGACGGACAACCAGATTCGCATAGAAAGACGCTGATGCATGCATAGACCGACCGAAGCACGGACAGAAACTGACGGACGGAAATTTGTACATCGATTCAGTTCCTTATGCTGATTGGGAATATACATACATACATGTACAAAGGGCTGGGCCTGCTGCTGTTCCTTGCATACAGAATCCTTATAGCTAGAGTGTACATTTTCAGTGAATAAAAACAAAAGAGCCTTACACTGCTTTAAAAGGAACTAAGATGTAAATTAAAATCAAGATACATATACATATGATAATGAAATGCAAATGATATCAGGTATATGTATGTATACATCGAATCGCTAGATGTTATGTTGAGTATAGACATAGATCATTCTAGCATACCTAGTCAACTTCAGATGTAGTTGTGAATGAGCAACTAGATAACTTGAGAGGCAGTAGAAATATACTGCAACAACAGATCATGGGAAGAGCTAGATGCTTTAGCTGAATAACATTTATTTGGTTAAGTATTCAGTGGGTGAGTTAGGAAGAACAATATGAAAAGTTTGCGCGATGGGCGTGAATTTGGATGCTGAATGAGGTATGCTCGCCTAAATGGATGAGGTTGGGTCGTTGCCGGCATGGTCTTCGGCATCGTTGTCGCTAAGGTCCTCCGCCATGGCGAGTGGTGGCACTGGGGTAATTTGGGTGCGCCGTTGGCCTTGATTGTTCTGCTGCTGCTGCTGCTGCTGCTGCTGCTGCTGCTGCTGCTGCTGCTGCTGCTGCTGTTGGTTGTTCTGCTGCTGCTGTTGTTGCTGCTGTTGCTGCTGCTCCCGCTGGTGCTCCCGGCGCAGACGTGAGATCGGTGTGCCGCGACGCAACGGCGAATGCTCGACCAGGCTGCTCAGATCCAGATCGGTTTCGCGCATGGTGTGCATGCTGCCGCTGAGGCTGCTCAGCTCCGGCAGCCAGGAGTCCGGATACAGGTCCTCATCCTGCGAGGCGCTGCTGCTCATGCTGGGTGGCCACTGGAAGCCGCCCATGCGTGCCGGATCCGGCGGTGGGCTGCGCGTGCGCAAGCCACTGGACAGCTCGTTGTCCGGTCCATGGCCATGGCCCTGGCCCTGGCCCAGTCCGGACAAGGCGCTCATTGGCGGCAGCTCGAAGCCGGTGGTGCGCCCCGAGGTGCTGCCGGAGCCACCGCCGATGCGCAATATTCCGGTGCCATGCATCAGCGAGACGTGGTTCACGAGATTGGTCATGCGCATGGTGTCCGCTGCTGGCACCGCCACGCAGAGCGGACAGATGACCGGCGTGCTGTCGCCGCGATGCTTGGCCTGGATGTGCTTCACCAGCTCCTTGACGGAGTGGCCCATCTTGCCGCAGAACGGGCAAGTGAAGCTGTCCGCGCACAGTTCCGGTATATCCTCGCCGGCAAAGAACAGCTCGCGCGCAGCCCGATCCAGCAGGCACTGGAACGGATGCTCGTTGCTGTGCGGCCCCGTCTCCACCTTGTTCTCATAGCACGCGGCGCACAGATCGTAGTTGGGGCAGCGCAAACACTTGTATCTGTAGTGCACCAAGTTGGTCTTGTCGCAGCCATCGCACTTCACATCCCAATGCATAGCCATCCTACACAGCGAGAGAGGAAGAGGAAGAGCAAGAGCAAGAGAATATGCGGTGTTAGTTTATGTGAACGAGTCTCGCGTTTTTCTCTACACGTTTTTGCACTCACTTTGCGATTTATTTTCAGCGTTTATTATTTCGTTTCGGAATTTGTAAATTTTTTCTTGAATTTTTTTTTTTCGATTTTTGGAAAATGTATTTTATTATTTTTTTGGTGTGATTTGTTTGCTGTTTGAATGCTTTCTGATTTCTGAGCTGCTGTAAGCCTTTGCTATGCTCTGCCTGCCTCAGCCACAATGACAGTTGACTCTAAGCTTACTATTATCGAGAGCGATAATTGTTTGGGATCTTATATAGAAGCGGCTGGGGTTCGCTTCAGCAATGTTTGTTTATATGGCGCTCGAGCTGGGCGCTCTCTCTCTCACACACACACACACACTCTCGCTCTATATGTGTATATTAATCTGATTCGATGTGCTAGATACTATATCACATTGACTTGCTAGAGAGAGAGTGGGAGAGGGAGGTAGATGGAGGTAGGGCTCTCGCCTGCCTCTGGGCAGGAGTCCTGGCGCTGGCCGGCCAGCGCGTGTCTCCTTCATGTGTGCGGAATACATCAAAATTCGTTTCGTTTGTTCGCGCTTTGTACATAAATTTCATGCAAATTGACTAATTAATTTTTGCGCAATGGATTCTTATCGTGCAATGCCATAGAAACACACACGAGCCACACACAATATTTGCATAATGCCCACGTGTACGTGTGTGTGTGTGTGTGTGTGTGTTTGTGCTGGGGTTAAAGTTGAAAGTTGAAGTTGGTGGCAGGATGCGCCTAAGCGGCGCAGGCACGCGGTGCAGGCGCCCACGCACCTGGGGCCAGGCAGAGGCCAGAGCAGGAGACCTGCAGGGCAAAGCAGGGCTCCGACTGACCTCTATGGCTGTACAGGTGAGCGAAGGAGACGGCAGGGGCGAGGAGAGGGGAAGCGAGAGTGCACGTTGCAGCACAAACAACAATTTTAATGACGGATATTAAGCATAACCACAACTATGGCTAGAGTCGCTCGTAGTAGTAGTTGCTGCTCCTGCTGCTCCTGCTGCTGGTGCTGCTGCCGGCACTGAAGTAGCGAACGGCATAAAATTTACAATATTTCCGTGTTATTTTCTTTCTTGTGTCCCGCAGGATGAACAATGTAAGGCAGCAGGAGGCGGGCCGCATTGAGCCTGCCAAATATGCTGATTGCAGCAATAATGATGATTATGTTTGCCTGGCCTGCATGCACGACGCAAATTTGTTAGCCAAAGCGGAAGGAAGTCGAAGCATTGACAATGCCAGCGACACGAAACAAACTGCAACAACAGCAGCAGGGGCAGCAGGGGCAGCAGCAGCAGCAGCAGGAGTAGGAGCAGCAAAACTGTTGCAGCGGCAAGTGTGCGCCACGACAATGTGAAGCAACAAAAGCATTTAACGACTTGCAAATGCGACCAGCCTGACGGACGGACGGACAGAAGGACGGGCGGACGGACAGACGGAGTGACCTGACTAACCTGACTGACTGCCTGGCAAACTGACTAGCTGACATTTAAACAAATGCCATAGATAGCGAGCTTGGGCCAAGTCGCAGCATAAACACTCTTTTACTCACTTTTGATTATTCAATATGATCCACAAAAACTTTTGAAAATTTTTATTTATTGTAATATTTTTTATCACGGAAAAAATTGACAGCTCAGAAGAAATGCAGCGAGAGTTTTGGGCTCAGCAATAAAGAATATCTTAGGCGTTATGCAACACTGCCAATGCCAATTATCGATGCTGCTGTGCAAAGCTGTGCGAAGCGTTACCTACTCGATGCAGGAAAGTCGAGATGCAACAATTTGGCGAGCCGATGGGGCAACATTAGATAATCTGCTCTCGTCTTATAACACTAGCCTCAGACCACTTAAAAGCAATAATCGATATTAATGTTAAAGTCGCGATTGGCTGGAAAACATATGTAAACAAAGAATAAATGTATTAAAGATATTTTATTCCAATAGGAAATTTTTAATCAAATTATGCGAATTCGATCCACACATTAGAGAAATGCGCTTGCTCTTTCTCTCTCTCCCTCGCTCTCTCTCATCCTGTCTATATATCAGTCCCTACTTATCTATCTGCTTCGTTTATATTGTACATTCATGCATGTACATATGTATGTATATGCGTTTCAGTCAGTTTCAATCCATTTATTTCCATATATGCTCTTAATTGCTCTCTATATTTTTTCTCTCTGTCGCTCTTTCTATTTATCTCTAGCTACTTGTACCATCACTTCTTTGGTCAGTACTTCATCTCCGCTTTCTTTCACTGAACTTATCTCACATTACTTCGCCGTATCTGTATTACTATGTTTTCTCTTGCCTTTACCTCTCTCTGTTATTCTTTCTCTATCGCTCTCTATCTTTCCTCATATATGTATGTGTCTTTAGATCACCCTCTGTTTCTATGCATCTGTTTTTATACATATATAACTTCACATATATATCTATGCACATAGCTCTCTCTGTTCCTCGGTCCATCTCTGCCATTTCCTCGCTTCTCACTCTATGTGTATAGTTCTCTTTCCTCTCATGCTTTTCTCAAGCGTTTTTTACTTTTCTATATCCATCTTACATTCTTTCTTTCTTTCTCACTACAGACATTCTCTCTCTCTCTCTCTCTCTCTCTCTCTCTGTGACACTCTCTCGATCCCTTTCTTTGTCATTTTCTCGCCGATCTTTGCACGTTTCTTTGCTCTCTCATGCTCTTCTCTCTCTTCAATACTCCTCTCTATCTATCTGACATTCCCACCCTATGTCTCATAAGTCTCTGTCTCTCTCTGTATTCTCCCTCTGTATATCTCTCTTTCTCTTTCTCTCACTCCCACTCTCACTCTCCATCGCTCTCACTTTAATTCTATTTTCCCATTCGCAATTCGTGTGACAAACGCAACAATAGAATCAACGCCATGAACACCGTTCAGCTCTGGGACTAGTGTATTCAACGACCCTTGGCCTTTGGGCAAATTATTGCATTGCGTGCGGAAAGTTTTGAAGCACCTGCACCCGAAACGCAGCCAACACCGGATGAATCGCTGCGGCCATATTAGCAAAGTGAATAGGTTTTTATTTGTAACGGAAATGTGAAAATTATTACCAGTTGTATTTGTTGCTGCCCGTCCGAGTGTTGTTATTGTTTTACTTGTTATTGTTGCAGTTGCAGTTGCCGCTGTTCCTGTTGCTATTGCTGTCGAGCTATTTGCATAAGATCACGATAAACACACAAGAATTTTCCAGCTAATTGCGTCGCATAGAGAACGCTTACTCGCATATCTGCTGGAAAAACGATCGCCCAGTTAGCCCAGCTCTCCCTGGAAGTGGACTTTGGCATAAACATTGCTCGGAAATGAACTGATACGAGCATTTTATTAATTTGATATTTGTTTATGCAGTGCATGGCACGAATTAGATATATGTATGTCTGTAGGCTAGCGCGTCAACAGCTGAGTCGCGGCGCCGTTTCTGTCTGCCTGCTCTCATGTTTATCCAGAGCCGATGAAGACACCTGAAGCCTGCGCCATATCAAGTTGAAGGCCTTGACGCCACAGCTGTGGGAAATGAGCAAAGGCCTCACCAGGCGACATTCGCCTCGTCATCATTTGAGTTGCTGCAAGTATCAAGTAATATCAGTTAATTGAGGCATTTGAAAGTAAACACATGGATAGATAGATGTACATATACAAAACTTGATCTCAACATCCAACAGACGTTCTCAAACCTTAACGCGGATGTGGGCCACAGGTCTTCCGCTTCATTTCGTCTAGGCTTTGGCTCTACTCGAGCTATGAGCTGAGAGATGGAAACGTTTGAGAGAGGTTGCTGCAAGTTAATAGAGATTTTTGTATGTAAACATATGGATAGATAGATATAGATATACATAAACTGATCTAAGAAACCCCCAGACAATCTGTAGGCCAAAGTTCTTCCAGGTAATTTCGTCTCGGCTTCGGATGTACTCAAACTGTGAGTTGGGAGTTGGCAACACTTGGAAGAGCTTGCTGCAAGTTTCAGGAAATATCAGCTAATAGAGACTTATTCATACATACATATGTGTAGATAGATAGATACAGATATACATAACGTTATCTCAAACGTAAGCCAAAGTGCTTCCAGTTCATTTCGTCTCGGCTTTGGATATGGATACATACTCGTATGTACTCGAACTGAGAGCTGTAAGCTGAGAGATGGAAATACTTGGAAGAGCTTACTGCAATTTTCAAGTAAAATTTATTAATATAGTTATTAATGTAAACACATAGATAGATAGATGTACACCTGTTTACATACAAAACTTGATCTCAGAATCCACCAGACGATCTGTAGGCCAAAGTTCTTCCAGGTAATTTTGTCTAGGCCTCGGCTGTACATAAACAACAGCTGCGAGATGGAGTCACTTGGTTAAGCTTCAACAATCCTGCTCTTGGCATAGGTCAGCCAATATGTATCCCTCTCTGTATATAGCGCAACTTTTTGCCATAAGAATAATTAATTTATTGAATTCAGCTCGAAATGAAATTTAACAAATTGAGTTTAATCGATAATCGAAAATAGAAAATCAACAACTATCGATAACGAGCTGAAGAAATAGTTCATCTGGTCCGCACAAAGTGTGCATAGCGCGCAGAGCTTTGTGCCGTGTGCTGTGTGGCATGCGGCATGCAGCTTGTGGCATGTGCGTTCCACTGCAAGTTGCAATCGGCAATCGGCAATCGGCAATCGGCAATCGATGCAACGGTTGACATTTGGCCTGCACTTTGAGCTGTTGATTTATGTATGTGGTGGCCAAGCGTCTTGCTCTTTTGGAATTTAATTTAATTTATATTTCATTTGCGAGATGCAGCTGAAGCGCACCGAGTGGAGTCAAAGCGAGTCGACTGCCGGCCATGGGGGCGATGGGGCGCGGCACATCAAGACGGGTCCCCGGGTCCGGGTACGGGTCCGTGTCCGTGTCCGTGTCCGGGTCCATCTCCGTGGAGAGGCCAGGCTGCTATCCGTTCAGCTTTTTATGCATGTTGCCATTAACTGGCTGCCCGGCTGGCCTTTCGATTCCTTTGAGCTGACATGAAGTGCATTAGTGTGACACGGGCATTCGCCAGCCACACCCGGATCCGACTGCCACCCAGTGGCCAACCAGGCAACAGCAGCACCGCCCACACTCATCAAGATTGCAACGCCTGCTGGGCTTGGGATTGACTCGGCTTGTTTGCCTTGCATTTGTCGTGGGAAATCAGTTTAATGGAAATTATAACATTCGATTACTTTTCAAACTAAACTCAAAGCAAGCGCTCGCCCACAGTCAGATGATGTGGCCAACCCTCCCCCTCTGTACCTAAGCGTCTGCCGTGAAATAGCAGCAGCCCCACCAAACCAGTTCGGCCATAGTTTTGGCAAATGCCTACAAGTATGCCGCAAATAAGTGAAAATTGCCAAAGCACAAGCTGTCAAGCTCCCTCCCTCTCTCACTCCCTCTCTCTCTCTCGCTTAGAGCAGAGTAAATTTTGCATCATCCATTCTTTTTTTTTTTTTGTATCTCCATTTCGAATAAGTTGACGCAAGTGACATTACAATGGACACTTGCTGCTGCTCGAAGCAGCTCAAGTTATCAGCTTGATAGCCTTTCGGCCTCTGAGGGTATTCAAATTTGGACTGGAGCTACCTCGCCTGTGAGTAGCTGAGGAGTCTAGCGATTCACACTGGCACAGCACTCAAATTACATCTATAATATATACAAAGAAATGAATGATTATTGCTTCAAATATTTTTAAATAAGTAATCCAATAATTTATTGACAGAATAAGCAAAATATCAAGATCAAACCAAACTGCAAGCGAGGTGGGAAATGTGACTAGGGATGTAGCAAAAAGTATGAATAAATAACTCAGCGGAAACAACAGAATCTGCAGACATAAATGGCTTCTGCTTCTCTTAAAGCTATTTCTCAAATCTCTAGCATTAAATTAGAGTTGAGAGATGAAAGCAGATGCAACTTTTTATACCCTGAACCCATTGAAAATGGGAAATCAGGGTATAATGGTTTTTAAAAGTATGTAACAGGCAGAAGGAGGCGTGGCAAACCCCATAAAGTACATACATTCTTGATCAGGGCGACGAACTGAGTCAATTTGACCCTGTTCGTCCATTTGTCGGTATGCCCGTCTCTTTGAACGCGTCGATCTCAGAGGATATAAGAGCAAAATTTATATTCACATATATTTTAAAAAATTTCGATTTTTGTTAAAATTTACCTC
>NW_022046923.1:0-14157 GCF_001654015.2 Drosophila navojoa
ACACACACACACACACACACACTCACACACACACACACACACACACTCACACACACACACACACACACATGCACACACATACGCACGCCTACAAACTAAATACACAAGGGGTGCCTATCGAGAGCTCCAAAAAAAAATAAAAGTAAAAGAAGTAAACGTGCTAAAGTCGGCATTGCCTGACTAGCAAATACCCTGCACACATCCAGCCACATCTAAAGAGTCTCACACCAAGCTAAAAAACATTTAGAAGAGCTTTGCTCTGATTATGCATTAAATTTTGAGTGAGGTTATATAAAGTCATCATGCCCTACCAAGAAAAAATATTTGAATACGCTATACAGCCTATACGACACAGTTCTGTATAGGGCAAAGTTCCAAGTCTCCAAATATATTATTCCAAATATATTATTTGGCTGAATTTATAGACATAGCTTGAAGACTTTTAAAACTAGAGACTTGGAACTTTATATCGATAATTATCGATATTAAATATATTTAATGATTTATAGAGGAAATGAAACAGAATTGATGTATTTCCATTGAAGTCTCTAAAAATTGCCTAAGCCTAGATCGATCCATACAGACGGAGGTTACGAGCTCGCCTAGATCTACTTAGCTTTTGTGATGCCGACCCTAACTTCCCTTGCCATTGACATACACACACACACAGCATCGAATTCCCATTTTCGATGGGCTTAAAGTGCCCAGACACCAATATGCTCGCTCCGTGCGCATTCGCCGAGCACAAGACGTTTCAATCCCCAATCCGAACCAGATGTAAACAGTTCGTTGTGAGGATTTGCGCTTAGTTGCGAACTGGAGGAAAAGCACGCGACACATACGCGAAAAAATAGGATGCGCATTTAGGAGGAGGCAGCTGCTACAACTAAGACTGAGACTGAAACTGAGGAGGAGATAGAGGCTGAGGCTGAGGCAGAGGCTGAGGCGATGCCTGGTGGGACGTAACGACGACAAGGTCGAATGGCTTAGGAAGTAATTTTAGCATTGTAAATCCTTTTGGAAAATTATAGCGACAGTCAGCTTGTAGTTAGTAGCAGGCAGCTGGAGGCGGAGGGGCGGGAGGAGTTGGTGCGGTTAAAAGTGCAGATAGATGGAGATAGAGCTGTAGGGAGAGACTCGAAGAGGCGGGGCAGATGAAGCTATCATAAGATCAGGCGCGCACACAAAATGTTCTAGGACAAAAATTGCAAGCACACAAACACATATAACACTATATATATATATACACACACACATACGCATTCTGCAACAGTCAAGCGCGAAAAATTTCATATGACATTTGAAAGGCTGCTCAGGCAGCGCGCCAGAGCCAAAGACAAGACTCGACGTGAAATTGTTCTGGGATATACTGGATTAAGGGGTGAAAGGAGCTGAGGGAGGGCAACAGCGAGAGAGAGAGAGAGGGAGAGAGCGAGAGGGAGCTGGGAAAAGCTCGAGGTTGGTTTAGTGAGTCAGAGATAGACGCGTACATAAATTTGCTGGGCGTTCTAGCAAAAAATAATGCATGCATTCCCAATTTCAAAGTGCCTTCATCTAAAATATGTGCGGCAATTCAAGTACACACGCCCGCACACACACACGCATATAGACACACCCGGTCGTAAATACACTTACGCACATTACGTTATAGCTTTAGATTTATTTTGACATATTTTTCTTATGTGCTACCCAAAGAGATTCTAGCGTATGGAAATGGGGAATTTAATGGAATGCTCAAAATATGCACTTCAATAAGTTGCGCATTACGTTGCCTTACGTTACGTGAGCTGAGTTTACGTCACACTTACGAAAGTTGAGCTACTTGCATACAGTTGAGAGTCTAGTTTTTAAAGGGAATGGTATTTAAGTCTTAAGACACATACGTTATGCGTTACGTTACGTAAGGCTGCAGTTTGGGCAGGCAATATTTTAGTACGTGATTGATGAAGAATACCCTTATTCCTATAAATAATGATGCAACAGCAAAGGCTGCAAATAAAGTTAACATTAACGTAACGTAAGAACATAACGTAAGCAATATAAGTAACGAATACTGTTAAGGAGAACGTAAGTCAAGAAGTGAAATATTTAACGTTGCAATGTAGCACGAAATTTGTGCATTACGTTACGTAAGCGCACAACGTAAGCAGATATTTATGTAATTACCCTAGCTTAGCATACGATTGCATGTATACTACTTAACGTCCATCTGAAAGATCATGCAAGCGTTAGCTAAACTTCGCGTTACGTTAGCTCAAACTCAATTCAGGCGAAGTTGATAGCACTACGAAGCGCTTATTACGTAATGTTATTGAATATTTCAGCTGGCTATAGTTTATATATAGTTATATATAGTTTGACCCATAAAAAGTTGGCAATATACTTACCATTATTTATTTAAGGTGAGCAAACAGTGAGAGAAACGTAGCTGAAACGTAAGAGATGAGCGTTGAAAACAAAAGTAAGAAGCAGCAAAATATTTAATATAATTTTATTTATTTATGTAACTGAAATAATTACGTAATTAATTTTAATATATATTTTTTTTTAATCACTTTCTTAAAGCCAATTTCTTGCAGTGTAAAATTGTAGGCAATGCGCTTTTGCTGGTTAAAAAGTTTATGAGGTGGGCTCGTTTGCTTTGGCCCGGCTCCTGGACAAAGTTCGCAATGCGGTTGCTTGTCTATGGATTTGTTTGCCGCTTGTTGTCTCTATCCAACAATTTGACATTTGGCATTTCTGTGGGTAGATTGAAAATTGCCAAAGAAGTCGGCCGAACAGCAGCAGAAGCAGCAGCAGCAGCAGCAGCAGATATCTAGTCCGCTACCAAGTTGATATTTTATTTGAATGCAATGCCCGACAAGGCAGTCAAGTAGAGACTGCAGATTACCCTGTATAGTTTATACTTTTTTATGTACTACATTTCAAGTCTCTCTCATACAGTTGTTTGCTGTATGTAAGATTGAAGAAGTTCAAGAAATCCCTTTAGCTGACTTTCTCCTTAAGATTCCTGAACAGCTCAAAAAACATATCGCTTATAGCGTCTCAGTAAGTACCATGCCAAAGTTCATGCCTCTAGCTCTTATAGATTATCGGTTATAGCGTCTCAGTAAGTACCATGCCCAAAGTTCATGCCTCTAGCTCTTATAGATTAAGAGTTAACTTGAGTTAGCTTGCCAACTGATGGTAAATGTATGAGACTTGATATAGAATTTGTTTTGATTGAGTCTCAATAGCGTATATATTAAATTCTATGACTCTGGCCTCTGTAGATTACGAGCAGATACCTAAAGTATTTAAGACTACAATATATATAATTGGGTTTTAATAGCCTAGCTACCAAATGTTATGAGTGAATATGATATTATTCAGATATTTGCTATAAATGAATATGCCCTTATCTAGAAATTCACTACCCTATCAGCTACAATATCAGTTTATAGGGTACAAAAACCAAATCTCTGTTAATGCAGCTGCGATGACTATGACTGCAGTTACACACACACACAGAGAGAGGGAGAGAGAGAGACACATACAGAGGCACACATACACGCTCAACTTTGGTTCAGTGAGTCAGCTAACGGATTTAGTCGTCTATTTCGACCAGATTACTATTGGCCAACGAAGTCGTAGCCAGAGCTAAAAACCATGTAAGACATACGAAATTTTCGACTTTTTCGTTGCTCTTTTTGCTCTCAATTTAATTTATGTTTTTTTTTTTCTTCAAATATATACATCTATATATATATAATATATATATATATATAATATTTCCCATTTTGTTGTGGCAGCTGGTAATTGTTAGCACAGCGAGAGAGAGGGAGTACTTCGAGCGTATTGCGTATACGCCACGGTGGCTGCCAGAGAACTTGCCCCAAATGAGAAACTTCGTTTCGCCAGCAGCTGCGAATAGAGTTTCCATAAATATTTTGTTGCTCGGCACAAAAGTATTTCAGCTATTTGCAGTATATATACGAGTACGTACGTATATTTATAAACTTGCGCTATTCAAAATGTACTCATCCAAAAAAAAAAGGGGGTAAAGACTACAAGAAGTAAATGTGCCTTGTGCAGGGAGTGCGCGACTAGAAGATACCCTGAGCTGAGAAACTTAGAGTAGGTCAGAAGAGGCCATGGCTATATACGTGACTATCGATAACATATATATTAATCGATTAACTATAAACTGAAAATGAACTTGAGACGGGATAGAGTATATCACGTCTTCAGTCAATTCTACTCATCACACTTTGGGGGCTACCCGAATCTACCCCGAAATTGAGGGTATATTAAACAAAGAGATGAAAATGCATGAGTTAAGCTCCAGCTCGAGTCGACTTGTGAAAATCTTTGGCATAGTTTTGACTCTGTGCCCTCGCAGCGATAGTTTGTGGTCGGTTAGAGCTGAGCATCAAACTATGCGGCAGGTGGAAAACTTGTGAAAATTAGTAAACACTGCTAACGGGTATTTAACAACACTAAACGCCACTTGACACAGCGTCATGCAGCCGCAGCTATTAGCCAAGACCAATGGCATCTCTGCCCCTTTCTACTCCTAGCTCTACTAAGTCAACTCAAGTCAGCTCAACTCAGCTTGGCTCAGTTTAGTTGGCATTTCACTTGAATTCTCAATTTGTTTTCATAGTTTTATAGTACATGGCATTTGCAGCTAGAAACTCCCAGAACTTGGCATAGGCCACATATAACCAGATGACAGGCCTACATAAAAGCCATATAACACTCAAGCTGTTGTGGCTAATGATTGTAGTTTACTAAAATAGAGAAATGTTTGCTTAACACAAGAGATCTTGAGTTCTCTTATCTATATAGTCTATTAACAATCCATGTACAATCCATATATGTATTAGCTATATAAAATAGAAACTCGATAATGCAAAATGGTTAGGGAACAGCATTTTTTACGAATTACAAAGGTTTTCGATTTAGCGGGGTATGAATTATCGAGACACGACTGTGCTATCTATGTATATCCCAACTCAAAATCATCTTTAAACAGTCCATATATCGCCCTGTGGAAGCATTCTGTTTGCAATCAATAATGCATACATATAAATATAATCTATATAATATACATATACATACATATATACCATCCATATGCCTTAGAGATATGTACCATCTTGATTTTATTAGATATCCCTGTGTAGAACATAGAGAATATATTCAGTTTTTCATCTCTCAATTGATTATTAACCTATTATACTAATTATCTAAGATCTTGAACAGATTTGGGCTTTCAGCATATACAATAAACTATATTATTGTGTAAACTCCCTTTAAATACCATCATCAATTTAACTTTCGCTCATGTTAAAGATCTCCATTATGCTATTCCAATGAGTGAGCTTCTGTTTAGAATCAGCCTCAACAAAGTTTGATTCGTATTGTTGCAGTTTTGAAACTCGGATATGTTTGTAGTTTGCTAGCTTAAATATGACCACAACAGCTATAATGAAGCCCACTAAACAATGCTCAAAGTCAAATGTGTAATACATAAACATTTTGCTTGTTCTACCCTGGAGGCAATGCAGAGTGAGCTGAATCTAAGAGTTGAAATGAATACAATATGAAAACGTAATATCATATATAGTACAGGGTATTACAGGGTATCGTTGAGCTGTCTTAAACTGAATGGAAGCAATTGAAAAGTATTTGTAGGTATCGTGGGCCCTTCTTATATATGTATTATATATTACTTATGTAACCCTGACATTACAGAGTATCTTTGAGTGCATTCATCAAACCCTGCTTGTCATGCAAAAAGCTTCATAATTAACCCCAGTGAATTCGTAGTGCATTAAAAATGTTTTCACATTGTTTCAGTTTAAGCTACGCAAATCCTTGCATTGAAATTTATATAAATATATATTGGTAAATATACATATAGATTTATAGATATATGTGTATGTATGTATATGCGCATGCATTTATTATGAAACTGGCTAAAAATCAAAATCCGGATGAAGCCAACAAAATGCAAATGGATGCAAACAGGAAACCGCGCTGGCCGCACGCCGGAAAGCGAAAACACGCAGCTGTTCGCAAAGGGCTTGCCGCCAGTCGGGGCGGTGTAGGATGGTAGGGGAGGGGAGGGGTGAGGGGAAGTGGAATGGGCTCTGTTTTAGCCAGTGGCTTGTGGCACCTGGTAACTCGTTAGCGCTTAACAGCGTCCAAAACGCTGCGCCCAATATCAATATTGACATTAATTTGTGCGGCCCACAAAATCCGCATGGCGTCGGCTTCCCCATCACTGGCCCCCGCTGTACCCGCTCCTAGGCCAGCCCTGGTAAATGCAGCAGGCAGCGTAGTGAAAGTGGATGCTGAGCTTTGAGATCGCTGCTGCCCTGGCCCTGCCGGAAAGGGTTTGCATTAGCCCATATCGTATATCATATGCCAGTTACTGGCACCGACACCAGGCCAAGCGTGACTAGCAGATACCCTGTAAAGGGTGTTTAGTGTAGTGTAACATCTGTCTCTCTCACATAATCTCTTCACTATACTTTCAATAACCATCGATAGTGCAAGAGGTATCGTTAATCGATAATAAGCTTAAGCTATCTTGCTCATCAGCTATCATATCTTTATCATCTTCATCTTATGCTATCTTTCTCATCATCTCCCATATCATTATCATCTCCATCTCACTTTATACTTAATTCCTCCTACACAATCTTCAAAATCCATAGATAAATCTGTATTTTCCTCTATTGCGTATATACCCCTAGGCAACATTATACCCTATCTATGACCTATGAGGGCATTGCCGCATAACTGTAGAAAATGAAAAATGCTACACAGCCGCATGGGTTTTGGGTTGTATTTTTTGTTGGTTTCTTGTTAGGTTCGGGTTCGACATTGGGAACGTGCCCTTGCCTTGCCTCTACCGCTGCGCACATAAATTTTTTGCCTAAGCACTATAAGCAGTAAAGCCACAGAATAGAAGGTGGAGCAACCTCCACTTACTAATTACCCTGTAAGCAGTAGCTGCTACCTTAAGTGTTGGGACCGACCTCTTGTTATCCCAAAAGTGGACCATTGCCTCAACTAATCTAGAGCTTAATTGATTTATGTCGGCTTTACTTTCAGTTATCCCCAAATCTGATTGCTTTGATGGCTGTGGGAGTTGTGTTGGTATATGAAATGAGTCAAGGGATGGACATAGATTGGAGGGACTTGAGAGATCACTAGATGGAAAATTAATTATAGATGGAAGATGAGTAAAACATCTATCAAAAGTCAATGCATGCTAATTGAAGATAGACTGACGATAGATGAAAGATAAACGGAAGAAACATGAATCAAATATGCATGAAATATGAGTGGAGAATACATTTAAGGCAAATGAAAAATATAGATGCCGGATTGATAACAAAGGGATTGAAGATGAAGCAAGTTAGAAAATATATGGAAGAGGCTAAGATATGTATAAATATAGATGGAAACATTGGAGTGTGGAATCATATTCAAGTAAGATAGAAGATATATGCAAGATATCTATAAATAAAGATGGAATTATTGGAATGTGGAATTACATTCAAGTAAGATAGAAGATGTATGGAAGAGGCTAAGATATCTATAAATACAGATGGAAACATTGGAATGTGGAATCATATTCAATTAAGATATAAGATATATGGAAGATTTCTATAAATATAGATGCAAGAATTGGAATGTGGAATCATATTCAAGTAAGAAAGAAGATATATGGAAAGACTAAGATATGTATATATAGAATGTGGAATCCAATAAGGTATTACGGTGGAATATGGAAAAGCAGCTTAAGGATATATGGAAAATATGGGATATAGAGATGAAAACATGGATGTCGATTAACGTTCGAGATCCTGAAGCTGAGAGATTGATGTATTGAGGAGCTCTCTCTGAATTTCTGCAGCCGAGTTACTCTACCGCGAAATTAGGTTAAACAGGGAATACGGCAGTCGATGCCTCTCGACTCTCGTTGTTCTTCTTTTACCAACACAACAATAACAAAATAAAATCAAAAAAATGTTAAAAACATTTGCATTAGAGGCAAGAGGAAAAGCGTAAACTGTAGTGAAAAGAGCTGGGCGCTGGGGGGCGTGCCTCTCTCCCCCTCTCTCTCTCTCTCGTCGGCTCTGTGTATGTGTGTGTGCAGTGCAGGTCAGGTCGTCGGGGTTATTATCATGTTAAAACTGCAAAATGCAATAAGTTAGTCGGCGAACCGCGTCTCGGCCAACGGGTGGCTGCCATTCGGCCAGCAGACCCGCTGCGCCAAGATTTATTAAGTACATTTTGCAGACGATATATATAGACGATATACATATATATGTAAGTGTATGCATGCATACATAGACACATACAGAGCTGAAATGTAAACATTTGTCTTGCTCTCGTTTCTTGCTTGAAATACGCTTAAAGTTTTGCGCTTTAATGTCGAAGGATGGGGCGGACCGAGGCTGGGCGGTTGGTGGGGGAGAGTTATATTATATTCATCAGCGAGTGTATGCTTAAATATGTTGCGCTTGCCACAAAAGTCATTATCATTATCAGTTGGCTCGCTGGCAACTCTGGCAACAAAAGTTGGCAACGCGCGCGAGCCAAAAATTTCGCCTCGCTCGCTGTGTGTCGTTTGGGTAATATTCATAATATTCACAATATTCATAATATTCAAGTTTATTTTGCTTGTTCTGCTTCCCTTTGCCCATTTGGGGCCCTCATTAGGGGTAATTTCGAGTGCCATTTGCATGCGAGAAGAAATATGCTTCGGCTTCAGCCACTGCCTTGGCTGCCCCTTACCCCCTCACTGTCTCTCTCTCTCTCTCCCTCTGGCTGCCTAGGTGCATTTGTAATGGCCATTTAATGGGTCCTGCAGCGATCATTACAGCTGTGGAGCAACAAATGAGAGACTACACATGTGGTGAATGGAAATCGTGGGAATGGGAATCAATTTATTCAATATATCGACTGGTAGCGTCACAGAGAGCCTTTGATCTCGTTGGGCTCAGTTCTCAGTCCACAGAACGAAATGCCAATATTTATTGATTTTTTATCACCATGATTCAATCAAAATTTGAACTAAAGCAGTATCTGCTAGGCCTTCGGCTAGAATTGAAGCTAATATATGAGGCATATGATATAGAAGATAATGTATATTCCTGTATATATATGTATATAATATATAATATATATTCCCTTAGGTTGCTTCTAGGGCTACAAAAAAGTTGATAGTTCTGTGAAACGGCGATATCTCGATAGTATTTCGCGACTATCGATAGTCTAACATATTCTAATCTCGAACACCTTTGAACGCGTAATCAAATTATATAATTTTAATTTTAATTCCAGCTCTTTAGTTGATTCAAATATTGTTTATATTTTTCTTAATATATATAATAGCTATAAATGTAAATGAAAACAGAAAAATTTTTGGTACCGATCTATAACTATAGACTTTAAATTTAATTCCTTGAAAAATTTGGATATTACTATCGATAGTATCGATTGTTTCCACTGTCCCCGCTGTAACTGTAGACTTTAAATTTTATTCCTTTAAAAATCTTGATATTATTATCGATAGTATCGATTATTTCATATCCAATCGATAGTCTCACTATCGATAATTTTGCATTTCTACTTTACTCAAAGCCCTGATCATAGTTGATCTTCACCAGTGAGCTGAAGTCAGGCTACTGAGATTGACCCTATGGAGACACGAGCATATATCAAATTCCTTAACTCCTCAAGGAAACTTTCCTTTCTCTTCTAAGTTCTTCTCAGCCCAAACTGAGTATTTAGATACATATCTATCTACATCATATCTTCGATCACATCACATCTCTACCATTCTATACCAGATTGTTATTTGACCAAGCATCTCTACAAGCTCACTCGTTAGATAATCTCTATGCCCTTCCTTTGCTTAAAGTGCTCATGCATAAACGATGATTCCTTTGATTTCCTACCGACCTCTTCTCAGCCCACATACAAGTCTGCCTATATGATATCTGCGATCACATCATATCCCTACTAACCTAGTGCATCACTCATTTCATTCCAGCTGCTCTGAGTCCCACTCCTCAGGTCTGGTTACTTGGCCAAGGATCTGGTCGTTTGGCAGCTCTTTGATTCGTTAGCCGGCGAACTGAATTTAGATTGAAGTTTATGTAGTGGAAAGCCTGAAGCACTTTGTGCTCCAGTGTGCTGGGCCACTTGGGAGCGCTTTTGGGTTCGTTGATCACAAAGTGAACCAATTTTGATGCACTCGCCGCGCGGTTCTTTGTTGGCTTGACCCGTTCGTAATTAGAGCGCTCGGATGTCACTTGATGGCATCGCTGTGACGGCTGCGACTGGCGGTAACACTCGTGCCAGTCCTGTCTCTACCTCCCTCTCTTTCTCTCTTTCTCTCGCTCACTCACACTCACTCACGGGCTAATGCGTCACATCTTTCGTGCTCTGCCCTGCCCCTGGAAATGCTTTTTGCTGTTTAATTGATGCTTGAAAAATGCAAAGGAGCAGCTTAAAGCGCAGCAAAAAGCAAAGGACACACACACACACACACAGAGAGTGGGGAGGGGCGCAGGGGGGCGGCTGGAAGGGAGCACAAAGTAAAAGTAAGCAAAAATTAGATAACAAGCCAAACGACAGCAACAAAAAACTGGGAAAAGGGAAAGAGAAACTCTACAGCAACAACAACAACAACAACAGCGAAAAGTGCATAAAGTGGAAAAGCACAAACACAACAACAACAACAACAACAAGTAAAAAACAAAAGTGGCAAAAAATTGTGGAAAATAAGTAAACGCTAGTGCCATATTTTCTAAAACTTTCCCAGGCTGCCTTACTTTGTCTCTGTCCCTCTCTCTCTCTTTCACACATACACTCTTGCTATCTCACTCTCTCCCTCTTGTCTGTCTATCGCTTTCTATTACTGGTTGTGCCATAATTAAATTTACCTGCACTTGGGTCAAGTTTTGTGTTTCGTCTGCTCCACTTTGTGCCCCCCCCCCCCATCAATCCGCTCGCTTCTCTAATGCATTAAGTTGTTTTTTACATTTGCCACGCCGACAACCATGCGAACACCCGAATGGCGCGTGCAGTGGCCATTGTGCTCGCATTCGCCTCGCCATTTCCATTCGATTCATTTCATAACAATTTTTACACTGCATTTGCGGCCTTCGAATCCGATTTGACTTTTCCATTTCTTTCGGATTACAAGATATCTTCGACTGGATAACACTTTGCTTACAATTATTTGTTATTCATCGATGTTCAATGAAGGTACAAATCTCATTTGTTTTTGCATTTGCAGATCCGTCGATATTTTTAGCTTTACGTGTGCTGAATTCCGACCGTGGTCCATTCGTCCGTCTTATGTCTACCTATCCAGATGACTGTCTGTCCAGTCGACCCTCTGGTCAACTATTCCGTATAATTGTCCGTCCGGCCGTTCGTTTAGTACTTCGTCTCGTCTGCTCGACTATTTTCTATTCATTGAATCGTACGGCTAGACCTTCTTCAAGTCGCCCCGCTAATTTATCCTTCTAACCGTCCGACTATCTCTTGACGACTATCTCTCTTCCTACGTGCTTTCATCTTCTCACGTCTCATGTCTCTAGAATTCTTTGTCTGTGTGAGATCGTCCATTCATCGTCCGTCCTTTTGTCCGTGCTTTCGTCTTCTCATACCTCTATCTATCCGCCCGCCCATCTCTTCGCAAATCTCTCGATTCGTTCAGCTGTGTGAGATCGTCCATCCCTGGGACGTTCTGTACGACCTTTCGTCCCTCCCTCCCTCCGTTTCTCCGTTCTATCGCTCGTCCCATCGCCTGCCTTTTCCCTGCTGTCCATCCCGTCGTCCCATTCTCTGCATGTTCGCCCACTTTGCAGTCCATTTCAATGGAACCTGAGTGTAAGCTTATTAGGACTTACGAAAATGCCAACTTACGAAAAGTTGTCAGCAGACCCATTGTTAAAGCGGACTTACAAAACAATCATGTTGAATGCTTGAGCGAATCTTGTGCCTGGCCAAAGCGAACGATTGCCAAGATGCACAAATAGAACGGCTGGAGCCGAGCTGCACAGTGAGTATCTGTTAGTCGAGCAACAGCCCCAATGCTATGCCCCATTCGGTTGGGGCTTTTGTTTTCACTGGCGCATTATGAATGCAATTTTAATCTAGGCTAAAATACTCGGCAACTTAATTAATTGCGTGCGCTCACTAAATGTGAAAAGCATAGAAAAAAGTCGAGAGAGACGAAAAAATAAATGCAACAGAAACAAGTGAGAGTGCTCCAGTGGAGGCTGCTCGACTAGGAGATACCTTGAGCCCAGCTAGTGAAGGGGGCGTGGTATCCGAAATCTGTAAGTTACAAAGTCTTCCTATCCATTAAATATATATAAACAATGAATCTGAAGTTTCCAGGTCTAATAGTATTCACATTAGGCTGAAAAAACGAAATTGATTGATCGATTACTTACGATAAAAAACATATCGGGTGAGTTATCGAAAAATGATTAATAACTCGTACTGCGTATGGCATACACGAGTCTGCATGCAAAATTTCAGCTCTCTAGCTCTTATATCTTCTGAGATCGACGTATTTATACGAACGAACGGACGGATGGAGAGACCGACAGGGCTATATCGATTCAGCTTACCGCGTATAGTATATATGCCATGATTCCCTCTGCCTCTTACATACTTTTCACGAATCCATTATACCCAGATTTTCCATATTCAATGGGTATGAAAAGGGGGAAAAAAAACTAGAATGTTTTATATCATTTATGTACATATAATATAAATCAAATTTAATTTTAATTCCAAATTACAGTTTTTAGCAAATTAATTATGCGGCCGGCTGCTGTAGAGCGAGTTGATTAGCTGCCCTCCATTTCCATTTTCATTTTCATTTACATTTTCATTTTCATTTTGTATTTTCATTTGAACAATTTAAATTGTTTGTTCTGCATTTTTGTTGTGTTTCAGACTAAAACTAAATTCATGTAAAATGCGAACAACTTTTTGCCGTTAATAAATTATACGTAATTAAAGTGGACTTAGCAACTATTTAATTATGTTACGTCAATAATGGAGAGCGCCACAATTAGCGAGCCATATTTGCGGCGGCTTGTCGAGCGACTGCATTCGATGCGAAACTCCTCAACAGGAAAGCTGATAATTGGAACAGAATATATAAATATGTATGTATATATAGAGGTATGAATATATGTTCATGTGTGCAGGCATTATTCATGTATTTTTATGGATGTTTCTACAGCTGAGCTATCCTTAAATGTATATCGATTAGCGAGTCATGTCATTATTATTATCGTAGCTGGGCAATGCAAAGCTCTAGATGGATAGGCAGACATATATACATATGCATATATAGAGACATATATAATAATATTTTCTGTATATCGGTCTCTATTTTTATTTCGCTTGCTTCAGTCTCGGTTTTCCATGGCACTTCTCATGCTCTTTTTTTTCATTCTTTCTCTCATACACTTTCTCTCTCTCTCTTATGCTCACTTTTACAGTCTTTCTCTGTGGCCTTTTCTCTCTCTATCACCTTGTTTCTTATCTCCATCTCTCATACGCACTTTCCTTGTCTTATCCTCACTTTTTTTTCTTTCTTTCGCGCTTACCTTATCTCTCTCGCACTCTCTCTCTCTCTCTCTCTCTCTCTCTCTCTCTCTCTCTTTTTCTCTATCAATATCTCTCATAGCACTCTTTTTCTCTTATGCTCACTTTTTGTCTCTCTTATCTCTCTCTCTCTGTCTCTCTTTCTCTTTCTCTATCACCTTGTTTCTTATCAACATCTCTAATACACATTCTCTCTCTCTTATGCTCACTTCTTCTCTCTCTCTTTCTCGCTTACCTTATCTCTCTCTCTTTCTCTCTCTTTCTCTCTCTCTCTCTCTCTCTCTCTCTATCATCTTGTTTCTCATCTCCATCTATCACACACTCTCTGTCCCTCATTCACTCTCTTTTTGTCAGAATGCTCTTCTATTGATTAATTTCCTCTGTTCTCTTAATATATCTGCCTCTCGCTCTCTGACATTCATTCTCTCTCTATCACCTTGTTTCTGAACTTCATCTCTCTCTCTCTTTCTCTCTCTCTCTCTCTCTCTCTCTCTCTCTCTCTCTCTC
>NW_022046926.1:0-14112 GCF_001654015.2 Drosophila navojoa
TCAGGGGATTTCGTAGTCGAGCAGTCTCGACTAGAGCTTTCTTACTTGTTTTTTTTTGCCAATATGTACACAATGCAAAAAAAAAAAAAAAAAAAAAAATTTAGTGAGAAAACAAGAAAGCAATTCATTGTGTTTTGTTTGGGAATACGATAAGCAGAAATAACACAACTGTTTTGTTTTCCCAAAAGTTCCATAATCATCAAATGCATACGCAAAATAGGAGAAGAAAAAAATTCGCTTATCGCTTAGAAAAACAAACACGCACCAACTGTGGGTAAATCTTTCTTCTGTTTCATTTTTGTGGCTCGTTCTTTTCTCAAAGAAAAAACAGCTGGCCGAGGCAGAATCGCGTGGCCGGAATGACCGTTGTGCTTACTAATACATGTCCATTTGGTTTAATCAACAGGACGGATTGTTTATTATAACGCTGATACCATCGGAGGCGTCTATTCGGTGCAACATCGAGCCGCGCACGTATATGCTGCAGATGACGCCGACGGAGCTGCAGCTGAAGTCGGAGGATCTGAACGTGACGATTGCCATGTGGCCGTATCGATTCATTCGCAAGTACGGCTACAGGGATGGTAAGTTCCAGTTTGAGGCCGGGCGCAAGTGCACGACGGGCGAGGGCGTCTTCACGCTGGACCACACCAATCCGCAGGAGGTCTTTCGCTGCATGTCCGCCAAAATGAAGTCGATGAAGAAGCTGATCAGCGGCGACAGCCTCAGCAGCATCGAGTGCGTCGAGAATCAGTTCAGTGCCGCCGCCTGCATGGAGCCCGGCTCGCGCAGCCCGCTGCCGCCGTCGCCCTCGAGCAATCCGCATGCCGGCGAATTCGAGATCAACTCAACGCAGAGCTGCATCTCGCTGCGCGGCTTCATCAGCTCCAATGACTCGCTGAACAACTTCTCGGCGAACGGCAGCGCCAACAGCATCAGCCTGTCCGTGCCATCGCAAGCAGCCGGCAAACACATTCCCAACAAGCCGCCGCGCAAGCTGCCCACGCCCCTCGAGAAGCTCAACATGGGCGCGGCGGCAGCCGTTGCTGCGGCTGCACTGCCACCAGCTCCAGCTACTGTACTGGCTGGCACAATAACTCAATGTGATAAATATAAGAATCTTCTGAAGTATGAACCGGTTGCCATAACCACATCGTCGCCATCGGATGCCAACGGCAAGAGCAGCGGCTCGGCTGTGATACTGAAGCCTGCCTCCCCAGATCCGTTGCGTGCCAGCGGTGGCAGCGGCGTCGGCGGCGTCGGCGGTGGTAGCCCGCCCGACCTGCCGCTGAGGAACGAGAGCTGCTGCAACAAGCTGCCGCTGGAGCGTGACTACGAGTCCATCGAGAACATAACCGAGGCGTGGAAGACGCGCGGCGTTGGCGATGTGCGCCACTGCGAGCGCATACCCTCGGCCATCAGCTGTGACAGCGACTTTGTGCGGCAGCGCTCGCAGTCGCAGCGCGACAAGCGCAAGGATCTGAGCACCAGCGGCGCGACAAGCGGCAGCAGCACGCCCAAGATAATAGACATTGACATTGGCGAGGGCGTGGGCGTGCTGGTATCGCCGGATGCCAACTACGATCGGCTCGACTTTCTATCGCCGAACAACAAAACCTCCAGCGGCTACAAGACCATCGTGAACGTAACACTGCCTGCGAATCGTGTACGCTGCAGTCCGCCGCCGCCGAATGAATATGAACTGATTGCTAGTCCCGATACGGAGAGTTTTCGCAAGGCCGACGATAGTCATCTGGGCTATGGGGTCCTGCGCAAAGCCGCCAACAATACTGCCATCAGCAACAACAACAACAACAACAACAACAACAATAACAATAATAATAATAACAACAACAACAATAACACTAATAATAATAATAATAATAATAATAATGTAAATGTTAGTAATAATAACAACAACACTACACTGCCCGCCACAAACAGCAATAGCAATAGCAACAGCAGCATCAACAACAATAGTAGTACCGGCAGCAATCTCACAGGTCTCTGTGTCACGCCCACAACGAACCTAAGCAACGACGCCGCCCTCGATCATCGCAGCTACAACGGCCTCAACTATACGATCGTCAGCAAGCCCAAGCGTGTGTGAGGGCGCGTGCGAGAGAGAGGGAGTGAGAGAGAACACAGACAGATACATACTGACATAGATCGTTAGACAGAGACTCTGAAGTCGTAGTTCTCGTGTGGAAAACATAAACCATTCGAATAGAAACGAACAAAATATTAACGAAAAAGACAGAGAAAGAGACAGAAAGAGAGAGAGTGAGAAAGAGGGAGCGACGAGCAGTGCGCATTATTAGGCAATCATTTTCATACAACCAGTGGATCTCCAGAGCTCTCGTCGCATTTGTAGCCCAACAGTAAACCTTAAAATAAATAAAAAGAACATGCTCAAAAAACAGTAGAAGACATTAGGGGCGTTTCTCGAAAATATGTTTAAGCTACTGCAGCTGAATTTATTAGAACTGAATGTATTATAACCGCCTTTCTGTACTATAGACTACATTAACTGATTTTGTATTTTGTTGTTTATGTCAAATGTTTCGCAGTCACAAATCTATTCTTAGACTGATCGTTTAACAAATCTCTCAAATTTAGTTTGTTTTAAGCAGATTTCTTTTTGACTTGATCCGGCGTGCAATATCATTGTTTCACTGTTAACAAATTCACTTATATATTTGGTATTTTTAACACTTTCTGTCTGAGAAATACTAGAATATGTATACTAAATGTAAAATATATCTGGTTTTTTTTTTTAATGTGAAAAATCATAAGTTATTTAAGATAGACTAAAGTCTAGAATGTTGCCATATCGTTACTGAATGAACTACTTGTAAAGATATCTACTTTCTGGGCTTCAGATTTTCCGACTTTCGATTCCATTGTAAAGAAATATTGAATGGATTCAACTCAAATCTCTTAATCCTAAAATGTATTACTAATTGCATTTGTAGAGCGTGTTTCTACTGTTTTGAGCTTAAGTAAGATCTTTATGATGTTATATATATACGAGACTAGAATGTGAACGAAAGCAGACAAAAATAACTCTAATGAGAGATAGCGATTGAGCAAACCCTCTCATTAGCAGCAGCAGCAGCAATAACACCTTTTACTTGCATGTACATGTAGATATATAAGTAATACGTATGCCAATGTATCTATGCGCACATATAGTTGTATATCGTGTTAAAGCGGGGCTTTGATCTGTGGCGCCTTTGTTGGGTGTCGTTGTGAACGACATTTGGTATTTCGATTTGTGCATATACCAAAATTGTGGCGATTTTTCCAATGTACTTTGATTATTTTTATATATGCTTTCAACAGTATATTATTTTTTTTTTTTATTATTATTTTTATGCATAGACAAACATATATAAAACATTTTTTTATTGTCCCTATTAAATGTGTAAATAAAGCAAACGAAAAATAATAAAAATTATATAAAACTAATCTATATATATGAGCAAACAGCTTTTTCATTACTGGAAACATCTTTTAATTAGATTTGTAAGTGTAACAGTTACTCAACTAGTATATACCTGCAATTTTCAAATTGAGACGGTTTCTTTTTTTTTTTCTTATCACAATTTTATATGAAATGGTTTATTACAAAATTGAAAGACTTTATTTTAGAATATAAAATATTTTTTCAAATTTGTTCTTGAAAACGTACTAACTGTAATCTGAACTTGACTTCATTTTAACAGTCAATATTTGTATAAAAATTATGGCGAATCTAATTTTGTATATAAAAGTATTATCATCAGGCAGTACCGCCTTCGTAACTTTCATTAACAGTCCAAAAAGAGTTGTAAATCTCAGGATTAGTCCTCATTGGGCACATATGTGTGTGTATCAAGAAAACTTTTTACAAGATTGTATATATATAAAAAATGTACTACTTAATATTTGATGTCCGAATAGACGCACGGATAGTAATATACTCTTTTAGCATGATGAACGAGTATAAAAATCGAATAAATACTGAATTGCTCAATACGATGCAAAAGCATATCGCAGCAGGCTTTGCAAACACAGTAGGCAGTGGAATATGAGTGAAGTAGAAGCGAATTGGAGTTAGTTTTATTTTTTGTTGTTGCATTGAAGTTCGACAATTCATTTGACTGAGCATCGAAAAAAAAGAAAAAATAATTGGGAAATTTCCGGAAAATGTTGTCATTGAGACGCTTGCAAAGATTCCAATGGCGTCCATTGGTGCGTCTCTGTTCGGCCGAGTTAGTACACAAAGTAAGTGGCATCGAATTGATAAATAACACATATAGCCTCGATAGTTAATGCTCTCAATTCGAACCACTTTGAGCAATAGGACACATTCATAGAGAAACTGCGGAACAGCTATATTGAGGATGAGCGTAACAACTTTGTGGTGCCGACGTTCAAGAAGGCGATGCTCTTTCCAGATGAGATTGCAATCAAGGACTTGAATGGAGAATTTACATACTTTCAGCTTTACATAACAGCCAAAAAGCTGGCCATTCAAATATCCAACTTTTGTGGTAATCCCAGCGAGTCCCTTTGAGAATTCATTCACTTTTCATTGATATATCGAATTTGTACTATTCCAGGCAGTGCCTCGCAGTCGAATGTCGCTTTTTTGTGCTCCACCAATGCGCTGTGGGTTGTTATCCAGTGGGGCTGCTGGATTTCGGGCCAGGTGGCTGTGCCGCTGGAGCCCAATCAAGCGGCAGATGAGCTGCTCAGCCAGGCCACCGATTGCAAGGCGAAGCTGCTGATCGGCACTCCCGAGTGCGAGACCATCACCCAGGAGCTGGCCACGAAACTGCAGACGGCCAGCATTGTGCTGGATCACAGCTTTGTGCCCACGTCCGAGAGCGTCGCCTCCACGGCCATGTATGCCAAGCAGCTGGTGGGCCTGAACGGGGCCCTCATACCGGAGAGCACGCTGCCCAACGACTATTATGCCAACGCGCCGGCCATGCTGATCTACACGCCCAGCTCCTCGAACAGTCGCAACGGCGTGGTGCTCACCCATCGGAATATCGAGGCGCAGATGCGCTGCCTCGTCGCCAGCTGGCATCTGAAGGCCAGCGACTCGATGCTGCCGCTCATTTCGATGAACCGCATGCATGCGGCCATTGGGGCTCTGCTCGGTGTGGGTGGCAACATCTTGCTGCAGCAGAAATTCGACAGCCACACCGCTTGGAGCTCGCTGCTGGGCATCAACAGCCCGTCGAAGCAGCGCGTGAACATCTTCCTGGCCATGCCCATCATTTACAAACGCCTCATTGCTGAATATGACAAAATGTTTGCCCAGGACTCGCGCATGGTCGAGTACATAATCAATCACTGCAAGCAGAAGATCCGGCTGATGGCCACTGCATTCGGGCTGCTGCCGGAGTCGGTGTTCTATCGTTGGCGCGAGATAACCGGGCAGAATATTTACGAGTACTACGGGATGCTGGAGACGGGCCTGGTGCTAGGCCCCGCCCTCGACGAGCAGTCGGCCAACAGCAGTGCGGACTACCGCCCGGGCACCTTGGGCGCACCACTGATCGGTGTCACAGCGCGCCTGGTGAACAACCAAGGCGATCAGCTGGTTAGCTGCAAGAGCGAGCCCAGCACGGAGAACAGCGCCAGCTCGGACCAGAAGCCCAAGAGCATGCCAGTGCTGAACACGGTTGTCGGCGAACTGGAGATAGCTGGCGCGAATCTATTTCCCCGAAGGATCAACGCAATGATGCAGATAACCCCTGTGAAGGTAGGATCGACCGCAGCAGTTGACCAGGTCGCGCCGATGGAGCACTCCGCCGAGAAGTTTCTGAAAACCGGTGACATTTGCGCCTATCGCAACGGCAGCTTCATCTTCCTAAGCAAAACGACGGACGTGTTCAATGTGGGTGGATACAGGGTCTACGGATCCGAGATCAAAAAGGCTCTCATTTCACATCCGAGCATCAACGATGTTGCCGTCTTGGGCATACCCAATAAATTATGGGGACATCGTTTGGGCGTCATTTGCATCTTGTCGCCCGATGCCGATGTCGATCTGGAGACAATCAAGTCCTACTGCTATAGCCAGCTGCCAGCCCATAAGCGCCCCACTGTCTTTAAAACGATCGTTGCCAAGTAATCAAGCAATCAATCCAGCGATCTATTAGTTCAACATCCTCTCTTGTCCGATCGTACAATGATGACAAAAATTTTCGTGTCCTCTATTTTAACTGTTCAAAGATAAAGAGAAACCTCTATTCCTTTTACAAATGATTGCAACCGAGAAATTCATCAAATGCAGTACTACATACACAAGCTCAATAAATTTTAGAATAATGATAACCTTTAGCTAACTGTCAAAGAATACCGGCAAATTATTAATCAATCTGCTATCATCAAAATCTCGGTGCTGCTTATGTAGCTCGATTAAAACTTGCATTTTAATTATTGATTATTGATTTCTTTTTAGGGTTAAACTAAGTATCGTACCATATACTATATTACGGTCTGTGGTGCTATCTGCTATGTATAACATATTAATAGGTATAGATAAAGAGCCGGATCAAACACATGCATGTTCTCTGCCCAGGTGTGTCGAGGTCCCAGTGGGGAGGTCAACGTCCCAGTAATATGAACGAAATATAAGAATCATATACTTGTATATTAATTATAGGAAAATAACAATAATCCGGCCGTAACCTTTAAGCTGAATTACGTGCCTAATCAATCAAAATGTTAATGATATATATATATACATACATATATAGGAATTGTCACTATAATGGGAAGCATTAAATAACAAACCTAATTCATCTTAAGGGATATATACATCTGCTCAAAATACTCACCAAATAACAACAAAATACACCTGAAATGTTCATACGTATATACTTATATTGAATTCTGAGATATATGTAGCTTGCTGATGTAGAAATCAACTCCTTTGAAGGATTGTTATGCTGCTATAGTCGCCATCATCATCCACGATCTCCAAAGTTGCAGTCCACGTCTTCGTTGATGGAGCACAGTGCCGGGTAGTTGGGGTTCATGCCTGATTTGCACTTTTCTCCGGCTTTGCTGCAGGCCGTGTAGACTGGCCAGCCTTTAAAGTTGGTTGTGGCATAGTTGCATGCCACCAGGAACGTGTTGTACTCGTCTTTCAGGAAGTTGGCAACGGCACAGCCGACGGCTATGCTTCGCTCTTGAGCCACCATCGTCAGATGGCCAATGGTGCTGTCCATGGAGTTGTATACAGGATATGGGATATAGTACACAGGATAGTGTATAGGATGTGCGACTTACGGTCCATTGTAGTTGCTGGGATACTTGGCTAGATGCGCGGCCTTGACGTCTTTGCCTTCCGTTGCCCAATCCTCGACTGCGCTGCGCAAGACTGTGGATATATCGGGCGCCGCCAGGCCCCAGTAGCCCTCAATGAACAGGTTCTGCCCGGAGTACTTGAACTGCTCCGTGTTATGGCATGCATCGTGCTCCATGTAGCACTGCTTCACATTCAACTCGGCCAGCCGCGCCAGCTCTGCGTCCCACCTGACGGTGGCCATGCGGCAGGCCTTCACCTTGACATGCCCCCTCCCGCTGGCCCACTGTTCGCGCACCTCGTTGTGCGCCGCCACAACGGCCTGCTGCGCCTCCTTCCTAATCGCCAGAAGCTTCGCGTCCGCCGGGCACTCCTCGGAGAAACTCTGCAAGCAGCAGCCACAGATGCACTACAGCAACGACAGCAGCTCAAGTCCATCCACTAACCTCATCGTTGCCGCAGGCTATGTGCTGCACACCCTTACGACACAGCTTGCAATAGTCGGGCTTCCCAGCTGCCTCGAGGAGGCAGCTCAAAGCCATTGCTGAAACCAGCAGCCAGGTGATTCTGCGTTCCGTCATCGTGAAACTATGTGTGGGACAATCGCTTGGAGCACTGCTTTATATCATGCCGTCGTAGGGAAATCGTGACGCCTTATCACTGGAACGAAATGGGGAAACCGCTTCAAGTGGATTAACTGAAAGGTTTTCGAAATGAAAACTAATTTGCCAAGGGTAATTGAATTCTATTAGCTCATGGATCAGATATCTTGGGGCTAAGTCTCAACTTGTACTCCCCCAGTAGTAACCCAGTAGTAATGTCACTTTGTTGAAAAGGTATATAACAGAAAGAAGAAGGCGTGGTAGAACCCATTAAATATGTCGTAGAATGATTGGATAGTTCTATGCAGCGTTCAGGGGAACCTCTTCTAGTCGAGCAGTCTCTCGACTCTTGCTTGTTCATATTTCGATCAACGTAGCTCGCTTGGCTTACGTCAGAGCAGAGTTTGCTCTGCTGTAGCTCAGTAAACATAGCCTACTCTATTTAACCTTTCGAGTTTTGTGCGCTGTGTGTGTCGCTATATTTCGGGCACAAACTTAATTCGAAATTACTAAATTTAACTGGGGTTCAGCGGGCGAGCGATCCAGGCAGACGGCTTCCAAAATGACTGTTACGTATCTAATACCAATATATCCCCCCGACAGTCGACTCACTTTCGATTGGGATGACAGTGTGGAGGCGTCGCTATTGGTGGCTCTTGGCTTTTTAGTTCTCATGCAACTGATCCTTCTCATTTACATTGTGCTGGCCCACTTTCAGCCCTGCACCCTGTACCGGCAGCAGCTGAATGAAAGCTACCGCCGCCGCTATGGAAACTTTATCTTTCGTCGGCTGCTAGCTCAACTCGATCGTGCTTTTGGTCAACGACCCGAAGCCGGGCAGGAGCTCAGCTTTTGCCTAGAAGCGAAACGCAATGCCCAGTTGGCAATACGCCTGTTCTGCCGTGACTCTACCAAGGTACTCTACCCTGAGCACGAACTGGACTCATTGGCAGCCAGTGATGCCTATTTTGTGCTTGACGACGAGGAAGCCGAGCTCATTTCCGCAGGCTATTACAGTGTCAATTTCGATGTAACGGATGCATTCCTAGAGAACCTATTATACCCCAAACGTGCTGATATCCCCAGTAAAAAATCAAAATCGTAAAGTTGTTAGCGAATCATGCTATTCTCATTGTGGTGTCAGCGATGACGGTATTCCATTTTATTTCAATAAATAATGACACAGATATCCAAATTTAATCGAATGCTCGAGTTGTGACCTCTACTCTCTTGCCTGTGCATGTACTTTGTTGAGGAATCACTAAGTGCGGGGTTCAAGTGGGGTTTACTCATCAAACTTCTTTCGCTTTCAACCCCACTAAGCACTGGGAAGCATCACTCAAGGAGCTTCACCCACTGATCTGAATGCCCAGACCTCTATCTGAGAACTTGTGAATTTGGTTTTCTTTTTCAATATGTATATTTTGCAAACAACTTGAACATACCACTCGCACACAAAACCAACTAGAAACATAACATAATGATATAGCTAAACATAATTGTTAATATTAAACATTAGCAACCTGTCGATATACTTATGGGAACGGACTCGTATATCTACAGTTATATACACTTTACAATACAAATTACGACACAAAAAAAGCAATAGAACTAGATTTCATTCCAACAAAGTTCGGTAAAGTTCGCTAGAGTTCACTTCTTGAAGCAGATCTTGAGTATGCGTATGACTGGCGCCTCGAATAGTGCGGATATAACAAAGGCAGATCCGAAGGAGACAACGGCGTTGCCCAGAAACGTAGTCAGTATCATGGGATTGTTGAGATGAACGGTGCCGCTCATATGCGATGAGCAGATGAACATAATAATCGGATGGATCAGATAGGCGCAGTAGGTGAGACGCGACAGCGGCCACAGCACGCGATAGGAGAGTATCGCGTTGACAGTGGGCGCGAGTCCCCAGCAGCAGGAGAGCACTATCCAGACGAGGCCACACCCGAAGGCCGTATGCCCAATGCTCACATAGAAGGCGGTGTTCACGACGCTCAGTTCACCTGGCCAAACGCCAAAGATGACCAGGAATAGAACGCCCAGGCTGCAGGCCCAGAGGCTAAGATTAAGACGCCTAGATATTTTCGGGGGCGTCTTTACCCTATACAGCGCATAGCCGGTAAACATGCCTGGGTACGTGAGAGAAAGAGAAAGAGAGAGTGAGAGTAATTTGAGAGATTGAAGAGCAACGGCAGTAATAGGACTTACCCACTATATAGGCTCCCACACGCTGCCAGGGCTTGTCGTAGAGAAAGTCAAAAGACTCGAAGGGCAGCGCCACCTTGTGGGTGTATTGATGCTGCAAGGAAATAATGCCCGAAACGCTCCAAGAGCTGACCAGAAAGACAACCAGTGTCACTGCCACCGCCTTGAAGTATCTAGAAAGAGTGACATCAATAGGTTAAATAGAGCCAGACTAACTGAAGCACCCGTGCCTACTTTCGGGAGAGCGCCAGCAATAGACAAGCCATGACATAGAACTGCATATCGTTGGCCATGTACCAGCTCCACATCATGCACATCTCGTGCTGGGGAAAGAAGTTGTTGATGTACAGAATGTTGCGCCACCAAAAGATGCGGCAGGTGTTGTGCTCGATCTTGGCCGGCTGGAAGACGGACGAGTCAAGACCCTGGCGGACGGCAAAGTCATTGAACAACACCACGAAGAGGTAGACGGGCGTGAGGCGCAGATAGCGGTACAAGAACATCATCATGGTGTCCAGGAAGCTACGCTTGAAGACGGTGCACGGCGGACCCGCAGGCTTCCTTTCCTGCTTCACATAGAGCAGAGTGACCAACAGGCCGCTGATGAAGAAGAACGAGTCCACGGAGAAGGTGGCATTGCCAATGACCTGATACCAAAACGAACGTTCCGTGATAACGCGTTCGAACTGAGGCAGACAGCAGACAGAGATAAATTGGAATACCTTGTGTACTGAGAGTCGCTTCATACGCTACCTTATTCTCGCCTATCGCAAACATTTGCAAATACGTGTGCACCATCATGGTCCAGAGTACCGAGAAGACGCGCAGGCCATGCAAACAGGATGTGTGCGTCTGCGTGGAGTGTAGACAAGGATTGCTAAGGTTCTAGATAAGGAGGTGTGTAAGGACTTACCTCCTTGTTCTTGTCTATGTTCAGTATGGCCTTGGCATTCGTTTGCAGTGCAAAGCACAGCAACAGTTGCTGATGCAGAGCTATAAGAAAGGGGTAGAATGTACATACATATAATATAGATGGTATGCTGATGGATATTACTCTATTATTCCCAAATAAAATGCCACGTCCGCACCAATATATATGCATAATGCAAAAATACGAATTAAACAAATTCCAAGGGAAGGAAGCACCCTTTCGACACGTTCTACACCACAGTTCTTGTGGACTAGTCCACTCCCTTAGCCAAGACAAACACCCACATTTATGCAAACCGCTTAGTGTAGACACAAACCTATGGGCTGTTCGGCTTCGTAGGTGCCCGCCACGCCTGCACAGCTGCCCGTTTCCACCTGGTAGTCCGTCATCTCACTCTTGTCCGTCTGTTTGCCCGCCACGCCCACAACAGTGGCCACCGACGTGGAGGCTGTGCTTTCGCCGTGCATGGCCTCCGCTGAGTTGGTAGCTGCATCCGGATGCCGTTGCCGATTGCCATTCATATCGATGTGCGCGTCCAGCGTCGAGTCCGTTGCCACAAGCCCGTTGCTGCTCAGCGGTCGCATTTGAAAGAGCTCGAAGGGCTTGCCGTAGTAGGCCGCCTCGTAGTCCCCGCTCTTGCTGGCGGCATCGCATTTGGCGCTGATCGCGGGTATCGGCGCCGCTACCAGGCGACGCTCATCGATGCGCATCTGGTAGTAGGTGGCCACGATCATCACCAGCAGCAGGGTAAGCAGAAAGCTTCTGCAGTCATAGAGATAAGGTTGGCTCTGCCATTAGCTCGCCGAAGTCGGTGCTGCTTGGTTGCACTACTCACATGAATACCTGGAACTTGAGCTGTCGCCAGTGGCTATATAGTCCAGGCACGGTGCGCACGCGCAGCACCTGAAGGGCCGGCTGCTGGGCGCTGGCGTTGTGCGCTCCAAGCATGGTCAGCATCCGTGCATAGGGGTCCAGCGAGAGTATCGATTGCACATCGTGCGCCGAGCAGGACTTGGGCAGGCACTCGCCCAGGCTCAGAAGCTGCTGCTGCATGTGCACTATAATATTGCAGGCAATACTTTCAAATTTAACAACTTACCGTGCGATTGAGGCGTGGCATTTGCAGCGAAATATCAGCCACATAGAATTCCAGCTCGAAGTGCTTCCGTTCCCCGCTACCAGAGAGCTGCCTGTTCAGTTCCATACAGAATGTCAGCTGCCCCAGCCACTTGTCATTCCCGAACAGCAGCTGACCTCGATAGCGTCCCGAGGCATCGTACGCTACAATTACAGATCAGGCAACGAAATTAAGGATTACTACGCTCATTAAATATGATTCATTGACAGAATCGAGAAAGAGTTCGATATCGATCGTGATTAAGAAATAATCCTGAGCTATATGATATAATTTAGTCATGTAAATCCTGGCACATTTCTTAGATCAGAGAATGAGAGATCCATCTAGTTAAGATCAATCAAAAAATGTGTATTACAAGACTAAAATCTAATTAAAACCTTCTATTTGGCTGGAGTTCGACAGTAAACAGTAAATACCATATTGTTTGGTAACTGAAATATGTTCATAAGAACTGATTCTTTGCTTATAAAACCACTTAGTATTCATTTGTGGCCTCACCTTTCTGTGCCCATTCGTAGTTGGAGTGCAGTCCGGTTAGGTAGGCCTGCATCTCGAGGCCGCAGCCGGTGCGCACGCTGGTTCGTATTTCGGAGATTTGCCAGTAGAAGTGATCGTACAGATTGGTCACGATCTGAAAGTAGTTGGCCGAGCCGTAAAGGCTCTCGGCCATGGTGCTGCTATTCGCGCTCGCCGTTCCATTGCTGCCCAGGTAGTGGCTGATGCTATTGATGGTGCTGCCCAGGGTCTTCAGCTGCAGCTCGTCGTCGCTTTGCTTCAGCAGCTCTCTGCCCTTCTTGGGAGAGGGCTTGTTTTTCAAAATCTTCAGTATGTGGGTGCTGCTCGTTGTGGTTGTTGCTGCTGTTGTTGTTGCTGCTGCTGCAGCTGTTGTTGTTGTTGTTGCAGCTGTTGTCGATGTTGCTGCCGTTGTTGTAGTTGTTGTGGTGGTTGTGGTTGGCTGAAAGCTAGAGTCGGGCAGCGCTGATATGTCCACATCGACGGTGTCGCTGTCATCAGGGTTTGTGGGCTTGTAGCTCAGCTCGGGTGCATTGCCATTGCTGAGGACGTGCTGCTCCTCGCTGCTGAGGTCACCCTTCTTGATCACCTCATGCTCCAGGTCCTCCAGGTCGCCCAAGTTGAAGTCAAATGTAACCGGATGCAGTTCGTATTCCTTAAGCGGGTGCGGCTTCACATACTCAATGCTGGGCAGCAGCTTCTCCAGTGGCAGGTAGGGCTTCTTCTTCAGCGGCTTCTGTGGCAGCACTTCGTGAGTGTTGAGCGTGAGAGGAGGCTCCTCCTCCTCCTCCTCGGCGTCCACCTCATGCAAGATGGTTATGTTGTTGCGGCTGCTGAAGCGATGCGCCGCAAAGTCTCCCAGCTGCGCTGTGGAGGCCAAGGCCTTGACTGGCTCCGAGCTGTTTGTGGCTTGAGGCTCAGTTCGATTGACCGCTGCAGCCAGCTGGCCAGCGACCAGGATCACCAGCAACACACCCAGTCCTATTGTCCTTGACATAGTGTCTGGCACTCTTGGATCTGCTGCTCACTTGGATCTTACTGCTACTCGAGCCTAAACTTTAGCTTGATGTCGTTCCAGTTGAGTCCTCTAAACACTCTCCTGCATTTTCTCTTCTTCTGTTTTGCTTTCGATTTTTCACGTTTTATTTGCTATCTGCTTGAAGTTGCGAATCTCACTTCTCGCTGTCATCGTTCTAGTATTTAGTTCATGTGATTTAATCAATGGATTTCTATATAGACAGGATTAGAGTTCAATAAACATATATTTATATCTAGCGATTGCCCAACCCCCCGTTTCGGACATAAACGATTGGGCAGTTGTTTATGATCCGATTCGATTTTCATTTTCATTTTTTATACCCTGAACCCATTGAAAATGGGAAATCAGGGTATAATGGTTTTG
>NW_022046928.1:0-14003 GCF_001654015.2 Drosophila navojoa
TTATTATTATTATTATTATTATTATTATTATTATTATTATTATTATTATACTTATTATTATTATTACTTTTTTTTAATGATAATTTAGTTGTATTATGACATATTATTATTACCCCAGACGCAGCTATAAGCCTTAACTTTAGTCAATGATAATGATAGTTAAGCATTATAATGATTGAACCTGTTTTACATTGTAATCTTTCTATTTAGTATTCAATACTAAATCTATGCTAATCTAGAGTACTTCGAATTCAGCTAGTTTCCTATGAAGTCAGCAAGTTCTAGGTTGAGCAATCTTCAATTTCACTAAGTTTAGATCATGATACTCTAATGTTTTCAGACAAGTCTATGTAAAGAGTCTATGATTTTTACCATTAGCTGCAATACTATCTCCATAATCTGGAATTATTCCTCACTCTGACGGCATTTCAGCTTACCAAAAGTCTCCGGTTTCATAGACTGCCTCTCATTCAGTCTTCAAGCTGGAGCTCTACTAGCAAACTAGCAAATGCCAGAGCTCCCAGACTGCCACGCCCCTTTGGCAAAGTCACAGACAGCACTCCAAGTAAGCTATATAAAGAAAGTGTTTCGCCCAGGGATAGCCCTAGTTATGCCACGCCCCCACTCAGTCTGCAGCTACTCAGCCACAGATGGCGCTAATTCGGTGGGTTTGAGTTAAGCTCACCTGTGAATCAGATTCGCTTCTCGCTAAGCACCTTATAAGCTTGGCTCTTAAGTGGACCGTATCACACTCGCTTCGAGCGCAAGTTTATGCAAGCATGCTGACCTGTTCGCCCCTCCATAGACCGGCCATAAATAAAAGAAATAGAAAAGCCAATGCCAAAGCCAACGCCAAAGCCAAAGCCAGAGCCCAGAAAATGTTCATTTGCATTTTGTTTCAGCTCGTAATTTATGCATGACACTTGATAATACTCGAATGGAGAGTGAAAACACTAGTTGAATGCTGAATACATGATCAACGTCTGCCAGCCAGTCAGCACCCACCCGCCTACCCCCTCTCGCTGTAGTCCGAGCCATTTTGCGGAAAAATTTTCTTTCAGCTTTTGCACTTTGCGCACTTTTTGGCCAAAGCAGGCAGGAAAAACTTTTGGCAAGGAGATAAACTCAAATTAGCTGTGTTTGTTTTCTTTGAGAACGCAGCGCAAAAGCGATTAAGTGAAAAGTTTAGCCATGCCAACACCCAGCACACACCCCACCCTCTCCTTTGCCCACTTTTGCTTGCTGGGCAAAGGTTTTCTAGTCGATTGGCTGCCACATAGAAAATTGTATTTGCATTCGGGCGTGCCAAGAGTGATGGTGGCCCAATTTGAGTAGGGGTTCGCTTCTTTTTTTCTTTTCTTTTGACTCGACCGGGTCACAGAGCAATGCGAGGGCAAACCCTATGACAAGGTCAACAGCTCGAGCCAAACTTTGCAACTTTAAGAGTCAAGAGTTTGCCTTCAATTTGTTTAATTTCATTTCGATTAATTTCATTTCATTTTCAGCTGACTTTAAGCATTTGCTTAACTTGATTTGCCATTTGCCAGTTTCAGCAGACGAGCACACACACACACACACATACACAGAGTCCATATTCAATGTCGTCCTACAGCGGCCACAGCGGAAGTGCCGATGATAACACGCCCAAAAGGAAATGAACTTTTCTGATCTTTTTTTTTAACCCCTTTTATTTTTTGTGCATCGACCAGAAAGACTATATATATATATGTATATATATACATATATATATACCGTTAAGGGACAGCTGTAATATTACCTATTTTTTGCTATTGGCAATTAGAGCTTTAAATACTCAGATGAGCTGAAGAGAATGTCTAGAGATATGAAAACTTTGCCTATAACATAAATATAAGTGTATATGAACGAGGTCAGCGCGAAAAGTTTCACTAGAATTATGCTACAATTTTTTGTTTTTTTTTTTTTTTTTTTTTTTTTTTTTTTTATTAACAGATTTAGCATAGCTTAAACTATCAGTCAAAGGGAAGCCCACAAGAGATAGCTGTTAAATGAAGTAGTCAAGATTGAAGAAAAATAGAGTAAAACGTTTTAGTAATTTTTTTTTGGGAATCTTAGGTATATATGATATACATATATAAATCTCAAAAAGACACATTTTTTTGGTTACGCTTAGACATATATTTAAAAAATAACTGATATATAATATAAGATCAATTAAAGTACCCAACAGAGCTCTAGTGAACATTGCTCGACTGAGAGATCTCCTTAGTTCAGCAGAATATTGACATTCCACTCTTCCAATCCGTATCATTTGTAGTTTACCCTATAGCTGCGTTCATATTGACGAACGGATAGACAGACAGATATGGCTAAATCGACACAGATCGTCGCCCTGATCAGGAATATGTATGCTTCATGGTCCCACACGCCCTCTGCCTGCTTCATATAATATATGAATAAATATTTATTAATTATTATAAATTAAATGTGTAAAATCATAAAATTTGAAGCACAAATTCTCGACTCTATGAAATAAATGATGTTATATTTAATGGGATGAAAGTAACAAAATATTTTCATATATAAATATGAAATATTATTACAAAAATTACAGACCAAAATTGCCAATTCTTCAACCAAAAACGCCTTCGTAAACGTTTTACTGGCTGCTAAGCTGTATGAGCTGAAAAACATTTCTTCCGTGATGCTATTCAGAAGTTTCTCCAGATTTATATATAAACAGAAAATTCACTAGAACACAAATTATTATATTTATTCAACATACTTATTGTTGGAAATAAAAATTAAAAATAATTTCTTATCACAGTGTTTTGCTAGCCTATTCTTGCAGGGTATCTGTGCAGCGGGAAGATCCTTGGCGCATTGCATTCTGCAGCTCATTCGGCTCCTGCTACTCATTTGGTTATCTGCATAGCCTTGTCGCGTGATTCCCTTCCCTTGTCCTCCCTTTCGCGCGTTTTCGCGGTCTCCTTTGCTCTCCTCCTCCCTTTCACACGTTCTGTTGCTCTCTCTCTCTCTCTGTCTCTGTCTCTCACTTGCGCCCGCCTTTGAAAGCTGTTTAAATTTTATTGAGGTCGAACTGAGAATGTGCCCCAGTGGCAGTGGAGAAGCGAGTAAGAGAATGGGAGACTACCAGAGTGCCAGAGTGAGACAGTGAGAGAGAGAGAGAGAGTGGGCAAGGGGGGCGGGGGGCTTTTGGCCTGCAACGACAAATGTACGAAAAATTAAAAGCATTTTATGCGCAAATGGCGCGCAACCATTTAAAATGAATACGAAATATGGTAACACGCGATTTGGTTCAACCAGCAGACGTGCTTCTAAGCCACCCCCAGCCCACACACACACACACCCACACACACACACAAGCTGCACCCCTGCTGTGCAACACTGGCAGCGAGCGGCTACACCTCAGTGGCCCTCGATGCGTATAATTTATGTGGCATTTAATGAAAATGGAATTGAAATTTAGTGCGAATTTATTAAATGATTTCAAATGAATGTTTCATTCGCTACAAAACACTCCCAGGCGCCCTTTTCGCCAGCCACGCCCACCATCCACCCACCCGCTGACCAACCCTCTCAAATGCGTGGCATCGACTCTGCCTGAACAGACTCGGGCATTTCATTTTGCCTTGGAGCCTTGCAAATGCCTATGAAGGCTACTGAAATGAGTGCTTGGGGGGCAGGAGCTCGACTTACAGGGTATGTTAGCTAATTTAAAGTAGTCATAATAATAATTTGCATGCATAATATCTAAGTATTATTGCTGCTCTATAAATAGAGTCGGCTATTATAGTAAATTAAATCGATTTCCTATTATTTACAGGGTATACAAGATGTCAAATTGTGATACAATTTAATTACAGGGTATATAGCTTGTGGCATATGTGCTAAATAGTTTCACTCTCAGTAAATTCGGGAAAGCATTTTATAGGTAGATAATATTCAAGTCTATCAGACTCAACTTGAACAATTTACAGGGTATTACGTAGCTTTAAAAGTGAAACGCTTCGTTTAACCAAACATGGGCTAAATAATTGATAAGAGAAAACATACATAGCTAAGCTAGCACAAAATACCCTGTAGCTGAAGTAATTTACAGGGTATAACGATACGTAAGTGTTCTAGATATGCAGTATACAGTCGAACCTTATCTCAATTTTAGCTTAAATTGATATTTCACTTGTCTAATGCACGCTCGGCATGCTGAGCTCTCCACATTTTACAGGGTATCTAACTTTAGTCAGACTCTCACAGCGTTAGGCGTTAGCCGAGAAGAGAATGTAGTTACTATGCAAGTCCGAGTGCTCATTCGGATAATTGCCAGCAGTCATTATCCCGATGATCCATCACCGCAGAAAGAGATGGCACTATGACAGAGAGAGAGAGAGAGAGAGAGAGAGAGTGAGTGGGTGATAGAGGGGTAGAAAATTATAAACACCTGCAGCTGAACATAATGCGGACATAAATGGACAATTTCTGACGCTGCTTATCGGCGCGACCGCAGCCAGAGGACCTTCTCTGTGTCGCTTGGCGGCAGTTTGGGGCGGGCCGCTGGACATGTGGGCGTGGCACAGTGGCTAGCCAAAACGGTAGCTACATCAGCGTGTGGTACACTTACGCGCAGCTAATTAAACGTAATTCATCAATTTCGAAAACAACAAACCCGACACGCGCCGCGCACTCGAGTGGAGGAGGAGGAGAAGGAGGAGACGGAGAGACGCGGAGGTGGCCAGGTGAGGCCCGGCCAGGTGAACAGTGTGAGCTAAAAGCGAAAATTGCGCATTAATTAAATTTAAAGCGAACTGCGAGCGCGCATCATTAGAGCCGCACAATTATTGCGAATATTGTTGCCACTTGGCTGTGCCCCGCCCACACACACCCACACACACACACACCCACACACATGCACACCCGCCGAGTGTGATTGACCACAAAAAGTTAACTTGATGGTCAATAACAGATCGACTCTTTCGACGCTGCCTCTGCTGCTGCCTCTGCTGCCGCCTCTGCCTCTGCGGCTCTCGTGTCCAATTAAATTGTATAAATTTACAAAATTACCAAGGACCTCGGGAAATAAATGCAATCAGCATATGGACGCATGTGTGTCGGTGTGTGTGTGTGTGCGTGTGTGTGTGTGTGTGCATGCGTATTGGTTGTGTCATGCATTAATCACAATATTATTACAGGGCATTTCATATGTTATTAATTTTTAAAAATTATTAATTGTTTACATTAACAGCCAAACACGTTGACTGAGAAACAAAAAGAGAGAGCACTCGACGCTTGAATACCCTATAGTCGAAATATATCACTACAAGATATATGAAAGAAAACATAGATGCAAATAATTCTTATTTTACGTTAGACTGTTTACATTCGTGATGGTATGAGTATTCATAAAATAGATCTATATATTCATTAGTTTCTGATTGAAATTATATTCAAGTTACAAATTATAATTACTTTCAGGATACGGGCCAAACACTGACACAGAAACACTGCTGGTCCTAGGTTAGACGCACCCATTTTCTTTTGGGTAAAAAACGATTTTATTTATTTATTCAGCAAAACCTTTTTTGTATGAAAGTTGAGGTCTAGATCGAAAAAGTTTGTTGATATTTGAAAAAATAATTTTGCAATTGAGGACTGTAGAAAATTCTATGAAAAAATATGGCTTTTTGTTTGCTCCATGAATTACGCGCACATAAATTTTCTAAGTTATATGTGAAAAATTTTGTACATTTTCCCGTGTGCCACGCTTTCAATGGGTATAAATAGTAGGGAACTGCGCTCATCATCATCCCCATCATCATAGTTATCAGCATTAAAACTAGATTTTTCAGTGGGACCTATTTTTACTTCATGTTTAATTTCGGCATTTCATATATGTATGTACGTGATAATGATGATGATGGTGATCGCCACTTTATATCTTCTGCTTCTTCTTATTTAATATTTTGCTTTTATTGACAAGTTTTGCCAGAGTATCTGTTATTGGTTTCAGAGATTATTCCAACTGTAGGTCTGCTTTACCATTCCCTACTCTTGCTATATGTATATGCACATATAATATTTTTGAGCTAATCAAAAGAGCATATCAACTCTAACTTAGTCGTTGAATTTTGAGTTTATTAATGTAGAAAATACTTACATACATATGTATATTTTAGGCTTGGTTTCTGAGGTACAGGAAAATGAAGTCCCTAATAATAATAATCCTAAGAATATTTATAAATATAATCATAATAATAAGAATAATTATAAACGCCCCCGAAAGCCCATATAAATACCATCGAAATCTTCAGCAGAGTTGCACAACGAAACGAATTTATCGATAAGGCTCGATTTTGGTGTTTTCACGTGTCGCGACCACGCCCACTTCCATTGCTCACTTCGCACTTGATTCCTCCTGCACTTGCTTTTGGCTGTTCTTCTGTCGTCTCGTGGCCTCTTATTTCCTTTTTATTTCAAATTTAAGTGCCGGTCGAAACGTGGCCACAAAATGCGATTGGGCATGGGAACGAGAATGCGAATGGACGTGGGAATAGGAATGGGAATGGGATTGGGAATGAGAATGAGAGTTATTAAAATTGTGCACAAATTGTTTTCATTTTGCAATTCCGTTTGCCATTCGCCGCTTGGCACTGCCGCAGCTGCCGCTGTCGCTGCTCGGCGCATTTCCTCGTTCATTGTTATTTGAATTTTGCATTTGCCGTTGCGCGATTTCTTCTATTCTTTTTCCCGTTTTCCTTATAAATATATGTATTTTCTTATAATTTTTTTTTTTTCTTTTTTTGTGGGGGTCAGCAGCTTGACCCCCACGCTTGAAATGCGCTTTTATTCGCTCAACAGACTTGAAGTGGCTTATTCAATTTACATCTCTCTCTCTCTATCTCTTGCTCTCTGTATCTCTCTATCTGTCTCTCTCTGTCTTTCTCTCTCTCTCTCTCTCTCTCTCTCTCTCTCTCTCTCTCTCTCTCTCTCTCTCTCGCTCTCTCTGTGCTTCATTCGCAAACATTTCCCTATCTCTGCTACTCTGAACATTCTTTGGTTTCTTCTTTTCACTCAACATGCGAGCTTAAGCTATGCATGCATATTATCGATATACATGATCGATATACATTATCGATTACTTAACAGAAAGACACTTTTTGTATTTTTCTTTGCCCATTCCATCATTTGGACCATAGAAAATTAGATTCCCATAGATTGGCTGCATACGCTCACTCCATTCTAGCCAAGCTTATGGAATTCCTTTTTGAGTCCTCATTTGTAAGTGTTCAATTGTTCAGTAAATCGAACTGAATACGACTGAATGCTGAGGTGAGCTCATTCTAAATATAAAATTCTATCCAAATAGTTCAGCTCACTTCATAAACGCCTCACTGGCAGCTCACTCAAGGCACAGCCTTCCACTTGCCCAGTTTATTTCTGATCTATAGCCGTGATTAAAAGCTTGATTTATATAAATACTCATATGAATTTATTTGAATCGTGATCTATTCACTGTTTTTGCTTTGCTTAATTGTTCGCACAGGCCTTGGGAACAATTTGAATTTGTGCTCGCATTTCATGTCAGTCAAACGTTTGGCTGACGTAATGCTCTTCGGGATTGGGGTTTGGCCTCTGGCTGCCATCTAATGCCCAACACAACCACACACACATGGTCTCTCTCTCACTCTTTGTATGTGTGTGTGTGTGTCCGAGCATTCATTATTGCAAGGACTGCCTGACTGCCTCACTGCCTGGCTCCTTCTTCTCTTTCTCCTTCTCTTTCTCTTTCTCTTTCTCTTTCTGTTCTTTTTTTTGTCCTTCTGCATTGTGGCACTTATTAAAAATTTTCTGGTTCCCTATTTTCTTTTTTGTTGTTGCTGCTGCTGATGGTGGTGTTGCTGTGGCTGCCGCATCCTTGGGATCACAGCCGGACATACCACACGCCCGCCCCCTCCCCCCACTCCGCTAGGGGGCAGCTGGGCATTCGGTGGCTCGTTGGGGAAGCAGGAGTCAAGCAGCAGCTTTTGTTTATTTATCTTTTCGCTCGGTTTCGAATAGCAAATCCTTTTGGCTTAACACATATTATGCGGCGACATTGCCCCATGCTCCCTGCACCCGGCACCCGGCAACCGGCTCTCGGCTTGGCTCGATATGCAGCCTTTGTGCAATGTGTGACTGTTGCAGTTGCAGTTGACTCCACTTTTTGTCAAATGTATTGTTTAAGCTACAATCAGGAGCCATCTCAGCAGCATCCTCCCAGCATCCGCTCCCGAACTGCCCAACAGCCCAACAGCCCAGCAGCCCAACAGGCCATCTAGGCAACGCCCATGCTCATTCCGAGTGACGATTTCCACTGCCATCGTTCGCCATGCTCTGTTGCCGGCTGATTCCTGCTCTCCCTTATATATATATATATTTTGCATACCCTGTAAAAAATGTTGAAACCAGTTTAACAGGACAAGTGATGGGGCTGACGATCTAGCAAAAGCTTCGATATGCTTTCATCAAGGCTTGGTAAGTTTTCATATACCCTGTAAAAGGGCAGAGCTAGTCTGCTCAACTTATAGTCTACAAAGCGATTTAGCCATAATTGTCTTTCAGTAAATCTTCATTCTTTATTTATAGGTAGATCTCGCTCGCAGTCAAAGAAAACCTATCGATAAATATCGATTATGAAACGTTAACCTATTCGAATATACCTCGTAGAGGCAGACCATAGCTTGTCGCATGTGCAGCTATGCTCCCGCTCATATACAGGGTATTTTCAAGTCATGCACTCTGCCCAGCTCCTTTGTTGTTTTGCTCTTCTTTTGCGCTTCTTTTTATCTCCATTGCAATCGCATTTTTTCCCTTGCAGTTTCTTTTGCGCTTATTGTCACAGATGCACGCTGCAGATACAGATACAGATACAGATGCAGATACAGATAGAGGCGAAGATACAGATACAGTTACAAAGATACACACATAGCTGCTGTTTTTTCTCTGTGTGTGTGTGTGTTTTTTTTTTGGTGTGTGTTATGCCTCAGATACATTTTATTGTTTTTGCTGGCGCTTTTTCATCAATCTTGGTCGCTTCTCATGCTGCCCGCTTTTATGGCCTAAGCCCCGTTCAGCGGGTGTTCGAGACGGTGCGGAGCGAGTGCAGTGCGGTGCGCCGGAGGGTTCTTTCTATTGTCATTGTCGCCGCTTAGAACAATTTTGCAGTTGTTATGTCTACATAAATGTCAGCATCAGGCATTGTCTGCCCTGTCAGCCATTGTTGCTCGTTCCCCAAATCCCGTATGCCCCAATCTGTATTCCATATTCCGTAAACTGTATACCGTACACCGTATTCCGTATTCCGTCGACTGTATTCTACATGTATTCCGTATTCCCATCCTAGCCGCAGCTCGTTCAACATCATCATTAGTCACGACTTCCTTTTGGTTTGTCTTTGCCTTTTTTTGATTTACCAGCTGTCAGCCAACAAGTTGACATTTGTCAACACTGGTCACATTGTTAGCGCCAGTGTGACCAGACACTCGACGGCTGAGTGCTTCAAATTACTGTTTTCAATTCTATGCGGCTTGGACTTGCATCGATTTCATTTGAGATTTACATCGATTGTCTGACCAAGCAAACACTTTCGTGTTTCGCAACACTATGCCGGCCGTATGACTAGGCTAATACGGCTGGTTGGTTGACTAGTCAAACGAGATCTATTAAAAACTCCAATGACAATCAGCAGAGCAATTGCATTTAGTTTTTGTTCAACACTGAATCCGATCAAGTTTGGTCACGCTGTAGGCGAAATAAACTCATTTCAATTTGGTTTCAATAGTTTTTCGTTGATTGAACCGTGGAATATTTCTGTCACTACCCAACACTGGCGCCTTTCTTTTGGTCACACTGTGCAGCTGTGCGAGCAATTCAATTGCCTCGGCCAAAAGAAGTTTCGCCAGCGCCTTTCCAGCCCTTCAACTCGACCTGCGCCTCGGCCACAGTTTGCGGCACTTGCCACAAGTTTCGTGCTGCCGTTGGCTGTCTGTGGGGGCTCTTATCGCGTCGCCGGACTGCGCTTCACGCTCGACAGGCAAAACCGGATGTGACATCCTTTTAAAGTCGGAAGTACTTATGCTTAAGCGTGCGTCGGCGTCGTCGTCGTCGACGACCCAAGTCCTGCAAAAATCGGGCCGCCGGCTCCCCATTGGCGCCTGCCCCTCCCGCTGGCCGCCTTGTGTCAGTTGGCGCTACTTAAAAATTGTTGGGCAACATTAAGAACGTTGCCGGCTCCTCGAAGGAAGTCGCGACGCGCTTGCCGCGTGATGGCTCATCAAAATACATAACCCTGCCCAATGAGATGCCCGGCCAAGTGGTACGACCTCCGCCGTGGGCCCCCCTCGGCCACTCCCAGCATTTTTCCATTTACTGCTTCCCATTGCCATGACGTCAACACATTCCATTCGGCTGTGATTCGTGGCGAAAAGGTTGCCAAAGTCCTTGCATAGACCTGACATCCGATTTCATTTTTCAGCTTAGGTTCAACTAATCCGGTACGGGCTTTCGGCTTGTTTTGCCTTCCTTCGGCAAGCGGACGACTTAGTCATGCATCTTGTTTTTCCTAAGTTGGCTTTTGTCGTGTATTAGGATTCCATAATGTATGAGCCTCTCGAATCGGTCTCGATTCGCTTTTTAGTCGCCCAAATAGATTATTATGGGGATCCGCCTTGAGACTCTGTTTATTGAGAAACTTAGCTTAGAGTGGAGCTCATTCATTTGCTATTCAGACACTGAATAGTAACACTATCTATGACTATAGTAAACTTCATTTATATCTGTTATTTATTTGACTATTATCTGGCTAGATTAAAAGGATTTGCTCAAAAAACTTTTTTATTTCTGATTTAAATAATTGTTTTGACTGCTGCGTAAATTTCCCACTGAAGCACCTTGATTTGTTCAGTCAACAGTATGAACTATCCCCAAGAGCATAGCTGTTAGTTTCTAAAATGTATACCCTAGTCACTTGCTGGCAAGGGGTATATATAGTTTTACAATATTGCAAGGGATATGCTTAGAAAGGAAAAGGTAAAGGCTTGTGAATTAATAGACTTAACATTGACATACTTGCGCAAGGGAAAAATGAGGGTATCTCGAGATAGATAGAATAGAATATATATTTGTAGCATTCATAGATCATTTGTGGATCATTTGTTCGATTTCCAGTCACAATTCGCATACTATCCTTAACTTCTATTCCATTTAGCTAACATTCAGATTAAGACTTCAAGTTTTTACGGGGTATGGCATAGCCGATTGCTGCACCTCTTTCTACAGCTAACTTGGATAAGATTCGCCTGGCATTCGAATACTTCTATCTATGCATGGGTTCATTACGAAAAGTCTTGCAACTCTCTTAGGCCTGCCTCAAGCTAAAGCCAAATGCCTTTTACTGCACTACAGGGTAGCGCGTAGTCGTGCTTGGCATTAGGCACTCGCTCCACTTAATGAGCACTGGCTGAGGTAGGCGCTTGGCAGATATTTATTGAAAATAGACACGCGAGTGCTGCATATTTTATAAGTGCTCCACTGTCAGCTCCTCCCAGTGGGACGCCGAGCCGTCGCCCAGCCCAGCTGCAGTTGAGTGTGTGTGTGTGTGTGTGTGTGTGTTTGTATGTAAATCAACAGCTTTTGAGAGCTCTCGTTACAAATTGTAATAAACTTGCACATCCGTTGCCATTAAGCGACTTCTAATAAACTTTATGGCATATTTTTTTTTATTTTTTTCTTGTGGCTTCTGCTTTGAATCGTGCGGTGGGCGGGGCGAGGCCACTAAGGTGTTAATGATTCAATAACATTTGCCTTTAATAGCCAACAGCAGGCGAGACAGGCGACATTAATGCGAGTGGAGGCAAGTCGGGGCTGAGCTGACCACAACAATGTTACTTTCCATTTCAGGGGTCGCAGCAGAGACACCGAGCGATGGACAGATAGCAAGCGGGCCAAGCAGGCGTTCGGTTGAAAACAGGAAATGTGGCCAAGGACTCAAGCCAACAGCTAGTCAATTGTTGCGTGACTTTCAATTTGAAATAGCGAAATGCCAAAGCCCATGAAGCCGAAGCGGAAATGCTCTACATGCCGTTGCAGTCACAGAGGCATTGTGCTCACATTTTATGAACTAGTCCATGGACTGCACGATTCCCTCCAGACAGTAATCAAGAGGCTGTGTTGAGCTCAACAACTAGAGCTCCCAGAATCCATATGCTGATGATCTGGGAGCAATTTGAAGCGCTTGATTGGGAAGTCGAGATAAAATAATTCTAGGCTCTTCTAGATTCCATTAGGTATTAATATTTCGTCCATATATCTCAGCTCCTTACTGGAAACTCGCCTCAAGCTTTCCTCTGTGGAATATTTTGTATCTCCCGAGCTATACTCCCCAGACTCCATATGCATATGATATAAGAAATTCTCTCTAAAGCGCTCTTGAAGGTACTTGAAACTCTTTATAGTGCTGCCAAGCCGAAACATGACAGTCTTTATCTAGCACTCTTAACTTATCAATTTCCTTTAACTTTCTTCTACAGAGTTCATTTTCCATTTCCAATTTTCCCCTTTCGGCTGGTCCATAGCCAATCGAAGCCTAAAAGTAGAGCAGCATCAATGCAAAACTCGCCGAAAAGCGAACACGAAATTCCTGCTCGAAACGCCCCAAATGTATGCAGCGATATTTTTGTAAAAATCATTTTAGAGTATTTTTTTTTTTTTTATTTATTTACTTCTTTTTTTTGCATTTATTTATTTTATTTTTTTTTTTTTGTGAAAAGCTAATCAATTTAGCTGTCTGGTGACATGCCAAAGGCCCGAACCAATGTCAATGTTGAGAGGAACTGAATGGGACTGGGCTGGGGGCTGGTTGGATGAGTTTTGTGAACTGGAACTCGGGCCCTGGTCATGTCCTCTGTGTGGTCCGGGTGGCACGTCCGGCGCAGCTGGGCACTGAAAGCAGTCATTAACTTTTAAATGAAGCAACGGAAACGAGATAAGCACGTGAAGCGTACACGACCGACCCCCACGACGCGCCCCGACCCCGACCCCGACCCCGCCCCACACACTTTTTTACGCGGCCTCCGCCCCTGGGCTGGTGACGATTGACGCTTGGCCCATTCATTGCCCGGCGCTTGCGGCCATTTGTGATGTTATCGCTGCCACGCCCACTGGCAACTCGCGCCCCCAAATGAGCCATAATTATTCAATAAGAAATAATAAAGTAGCGGACGCCCATGACGGGGGTCTGGAGGTGGTTGGCTTGCCCGGGAACGTCGCGTTGTTGAACATATATTTTCATTGATGGACATGCGATGCGACGCGACGTCAATTGAAGTTGGACTTGGGATTGGGCGTGGGCACTGGAGCTGCTTAGCTCTAGGTGGGACTAGGTGCACCGTGCAGCTTGTTCAGCCCCAGTCCGCCCCCTTTTTCGGCTCCCTCCTGGGGCAAATGATTGTTGCGTGACTTGCAGCTTTCTCGCTTTGTGTTTGTGTTTGCACTGAAAATTCCTTAATTTGCCAGGCTGACCGAACGCCCGCCAGCCCGCCAGACAATCGAAGCCCCCCTCTGAGACCTGCTACGCCTCCTCAGCCCAGTTGCTGGAGCATTGTTGACGCTGTTAAGTAGTTACATTTTGTAGCGATTTGTCGAACAACACCAAAAAGCTGGCAAACAAAACGACGAAACGCATGGACGAAGAGTGGGGCTTACTCTGTGTGTGTGTGTTGATGCGAAGGGGAGTTTGAGTACAGGGGCGTAAAGCAAACAATGTTGCAGTGTTGTAGAAAGACCCACTTGAGCTGAGTGGTACATGAAATTGTTTCAAGTTCCCTTTTAATTACAATAATTTAAAATGTAATTACAATGAACTCAACAGGATTTGCTGCATGTGGTGTGAGAATTTTGTAAGCAGTAGTAGAATGAATGACAATGACAATGACAATGACAATGACAATGACAATGACAATGACAATGAC
>NW_022046929.1:0-13986 GCF_001654015.2 Drosophila navojoa
ATACCTATACCTATACCTATACCTATACCTATACCTATACCTATACCTATACCTACACCTATACCTATACCTATACTTATACCTATACCTATAGATACTATAATGCAGGAGGAATCATAATCTGAATAGATTTTTGGTTTAAGCTGGCAGTAGTTATACTAATGAAAGTCCACTTGGATTATAATAATGGAACACCTAAACAATTTCGATCAATAGAGAATCACAATAGGCCTTCTCTTCCTTCGCTGACTAACATAATGAAACTCTGTCCCTTAATATACAAGAATATTGCAGTTATTGGATTCAAATTAGAACTCTATGAATATATGAAATAATATTTTAATGCAGAATATAAAATAAATTCATAACAAATTTAAGAAAATTGCACCGTGAATTATTGATGACAGAGTTCTCTTAGTTGAACTAAAATAATGCTAAATTATGTAAGCATTTTTTATTTTAATAAAAAAATAATGTCCAATTAATTCCAGCTCATATCAAGCATTCAGTCAGGCAATGGGAGTTGCCTAAGCCAATTTGAGAGAATTTATGTGATGAATATTATTTCAATTATGAGTACTATTTCAATTGTCCATCACAGCGGCCCACAGACAATCTGCTTAAATATGTATAATAGCTCGTCTGTTGGAAAGTTGTCAGCCATCAGGCCTAAGCCACGCATAAATCCACAGCGTGAGAGGAGTCCAGAGTTTGCGTTTAGAGTTTAAGGCTTGACAAGCGACGACAGCAAGGTCTGCTAATGATGGAGCACCGAAGGTCAAGTCTGCTGATGACTGAGCTTAAATGCCCAAGAACTTATCGACAAATATTTGTGCAACATATTACGAATTCGCCTCAGATTCCCTACGAGTTTTGGCAATTAGCCGGAATTCCTTATGAAATACTCTGGCAAACATTTTTCGTCGACTCTCTTAAATTTGCAACTTTAACGGCGCGGCGTAACTCACTCGTGTTTGCCAATTTGTCACATTGTGGCCTAAATATGTGCTCAGCACTCAATCAACGGCGCAGGTTGCTCGGCCGCTGGCCAGATTCTAATTTTTGCGCCAAAGCATTTCAAAAATTAATTGCAGCCTGCGGGCAATGGCAGCAGGAGGAGCAGCAGGAGTAGCAGCCAAAGGAACAGCAACCTTTCAGCGAGCCACTCGCAAACACGAAATCCATCCCAGCCGGATCGGGGCCGGAGTCGGCGTCGGCTGAGCCGCTGCTGGAGGTCATTAAAATCATGATTAGCAGCCGGCAGCCACAGGTGCCATTAAACGCAACCAGTCGGGGCACAAAGCGGCGGGGACAAAAGCGCACGCACACACGCCCACTTGTGGGAGGGCAGGGGCAACACGAACAACGAACAACGGGCAAGGGGCAACGGGCAACAACAAATGAAATGGCCAAAAGCAAGTAAGCCAACAACTGACCGCAAACAGGCAAGAAAGTTATGGGCCAAGCGGCAAGAAAAGCCAAAGTTATTTCTTCTTAATGTTTTTCTTTCAATAATTCGCGCCCCCAGAGAGTGATGGGCATGAGGCGACGGGCTGCGTGGGCAACGGGGGCAATGGGGTCAAGGTCAGCCAACGAAAAGGGTTTGCTTTGCGGGCTTTGGCTACGCTTTGCTTAAATTCAGTTTCGGTTTCTCGCATTGGTTTTGCACGATTTTCCAGTTGCCGTTGCCACAGTTTTTGTGCTGCATTTGTGCGTTGGCCGTGCAAAGAAACTAAAGAAAACAAAAGTGGGAGGAAAATATGTTTGCCAATTGGGTTTTCCCCTTTCGCTAGTCCTGCATATTTCATTGGGTTTGTGTGCGCCGTATGGCTTAGCCGCAGGTCAAACATCAATTGCCTTTATGCAGGTATTTGTAGATGTTTGTTTCTTGATTTTTCACTGTTCTTGTTGTTGCTGTTGTTGTTGTGGTTGTTGTGACCTGTGGCAAAGCTTTAACAAGTGATGCGCTTATAGGCAGGACTCGTGCCTGAGAAGATAAACTAAGCTGTTGCGGCTAAATAGGCTTACTTTTCTTCTAGAATTTATATGTTTGAAAAGTAAATACTAGATGGTAATTGGAGCATATGCTTGGATGTGGTATATGAGAGTTATGATTGATGTACGCTATTTGTCTTCTATCTCAGATGCCTGAGATGTAAACATTGTATCTGAATGTTTACAACATTTGAAGAATGTGAAAAATCCTGAATGCGAGCTAATTCTTATTATTCGGATCTTTATATATTCTAAAATAGAACTCATTAAATACTCAGTGAATGCTATTATACCCATTAATTCTACAAGACATCTCAGTCTGGGGATTCTATTCAAGCAGCACATCATATGCCTATGGAAGTATTTATGATAGGTACTGAAAGTACTAAGAAATTTCTTCAGCTAGGCATTTAGGTATCATCATTTGTTCATCTGAATTTACTACTCGAAAGATTGTTTTTAACATATTTCAGTTACGCCTTTCAGTATTTACCGCCCGCTATAGACATATATAAAGTCTGTAATATAAATCTTGATATCTATTCATCTTTGTTTTTGTTTATCATTATTTATCTGTCTATCTATCAATCTATCTATGAATCTATCCAGCTATCCATCCATGCATCGACCCGGCTCTCAGTCTCTCCCTCTCTCTTACTCTATCGCTCATCACTCTAAACTTGTACAGGGTATTCACCATGTAGTCAGCTTACTTTCTTGCGCTTTTGACCATCAGAGTCGAAGATGCTGAAGGCCCTGCCAAGCAGTTTAACGCCACTTGGTTCATTAATGTTAATGAGCGTATTGATTTAAATGTGCGGCACGTGTGCCACTCGAACTTACATATACGAACTCCGTTATGGTACACTACGCTACGCTACGGTTCGGTTCGATTCGATGTGCCTCGAATCAAATCGAATTTTTGTGCCTTCATTCAGCTTGGATGGCAATTGGATTTTGGCAGCTTACTTCGTCCTAATTGCAACGTAAACGCATTTCCAGCAAATGCATTAGAAATAATTTAAATGAGATCCCAGCTGGCGCAAAAATCGATGCAAATACTCGATTGCATCGGATGCAAACCTAACGGGGCACTAAACGGCAACACTGGGCAACATCCTGCCAGCATCCTGCCATATGAATTGTGTACTTTCGACACTTTTGCACACTTTTGCCAACATGACACGAAAAGCTACAGAGCAAAAACTTTCGATGCGGCTGTGCGCGCCAATGGCAAGTCGAGTGCTTCAATTCCCTTAGGCATGAATATTTGAGTGCATATGAATTAAATGTATATAAATATTAAATATAAAAAAATTTAAAAAAAATTTGCATTTTTATTTGTAGAAATTTTTAATAATTATGTATGCCACAATATTATTAAAATAAATAAAATTTAAATAATAAATTCATTTTATTTTGTTAAAATGTTTGATATTTATCTGTTCACTAATTATATTAAAAAATATGCATATTTATATTTTATTTAAATGTTAATCATCATAAAATTGAATATTTGAAAGTAAAACCTATTCAAAAATATTTTTTTTAATTTTTTAAATTTCAATTATCCAAAGATTAAAAAAAAAAAAAAACAACTTTATATATATGTCCCAAATTTTTATTTTATGCATGAACAAAACAGCCATAAACTAAACTAAAAATATTCCAACTATGCGCTCGCATCGACAACCTTATCATTACAGCAGAAAAACATAAATGCAAATGAAAAAAAAATATATATATGATTTCAATTAAAAGTTGATTTTGCTCACCCATAGTTTAGTTAGCTAATGGAGCCGAAGGCAAAGCAGTGAAGCCCCTGAGAAAAGTCAAGCAGCTATTGCTGTTGGGCAAGTTTTTAACGGAAGATTCTATTTTATTTTGCGTGAGCAAACAAAAAAAAAAGTAATAAAAAAATAAAGAAAAACTCATAAGTTTTATTACTTGCTTCATGCATTTTAGACTCGTTTTCTTATGCGACTTTTCAGTGGGACAACGCTGGCAGCTCGGAGGCTGCGAGAACCTCGTCAACTATGCGAATTTCTCTAAAAGTTGCAGCATCCACGGCCAGCTGCAGTGGCGATGGCTGTGCCAGATGAAGTGGCTGCGGCAGCGACTGCAGCTGCAACTGCGGCTGCGGCTGCGGCAGTGAATAAAAATTAATTGAAAAATTTGCTATTTTTTCATTAAGATCTTAACGAACAAATAAAATAATCATATAAAATGCATGCCATGTGCTTGAAAGAGACTTCAGCCAAGAGCTCTGAACTGTGGCTGCATTACGTTTATTTTCAAGCGAAAGTTGTAGTTGAATATAAATCATATATTATATATGTATGTATGTATGTATGTCTATATATATTATTGTTAACCCTTCATATTTCTAGCCTGGCAGACAACAATTTATTTACTACGATTTTTCCTCCATATAATGCTCTTTTTTTTTAAATTATTGAGAATTTTTCAATTGTTGATTTTCCTTTTGCGTAGCACTCAAATACTCAATTAAGACTTTGATATCGATTCTCTTGAATCTATTTTGATGCCTTTTTCAATTTTTGCCTATTTCCTGGTATGCAGCAAAGAATCTGTAGCAAATTTGGGTCCAAAAATAAGTCACTTATTATGCTGCATTCGGCGTATTGCCCAGACTCGTTCTGCAGAAGCCTTTGAAAGGACGACTCTGTGCGACGATATACTACAATCGAGCAGCTAAAGAGGATATCGAAGCAACAGCTGAACAGGAACATAAATAAAACTGGGTTTTATGTGGCTTCGTGCATCGTAGAGCAAAAATGTTGCTACAATATTAAAGATGCATAAAATTTATTTTAAAATAACGTCTCACTCACGCGTACGCAGACCACAGCAGCCTCTGCTTCCTCTTCTGGTTATTTGTGTTACTTCCTGCCGTGAAGTGCTTTTATTTTTAGTATTTTTTAAATTCAATTTTTAATAATTTTTGACAAGAACTAGTTAAGAAGTTAATTGCATCGAGTTCACTCTAAGGATCATCCACAAAACATTCATTTGGACGACTTTCTTTGTGCCCACTGTGCTCGCCCATGAAGCTGGTCAAAATTACCAAAAGCAAAGAGAAAATGAAGAAGAGGAAGCAAGCCACATAGGTGTGGCGAAATGATTAAAAACAGGCGGCCGCACGTTCTTGCATATATTACATGAAGCCAACTTTGCGCGCTATAAAAACTTTGGTTTTTATTAAAGTTTTTTAATTGAATTAAGAAACCTTTCTAGGCGCGTGCCTCGGCGGAAAATTGAAAATGGAAAATGCCTGTCAAAAAGGTATTCTAATAATACGTTTTTCACGAAATTAACTGAAAATCAAAAAACAAAAGAAGACAAAGCAACGCTAATTAAAAATAAATATTTGGCATTTGCTAATTAGTTTTTGCTGCTTTGAGCGAATGCGATGAATGCGAATTGTGTTGGCGATATTTATATGGAATCTGTGCATGTGGGGGAGTCTTTGTCTATGGCTATGTTATGTGCGTGGCAGCGATAGTGGAGGTGCCAATGGCAAATTCCTTTCCGCTTTGCAGACACAGCATAAAGAACTTTGGCTGCCAGGTAATGTAGCAGCAGCCCCGCACCTGAGACCGGAAATAGTTGTCTAGAGATTTCATAAATAGCATTAGCTAAATATGAATTCGGTTAGACAAGGGCAAGGACTGGGGCAAGGGCGGGGAGCGGGCGGTGTACAGACAGCGACAGCATTGTCTGAGCTGCCAACAATTGCGGCTGTTGTGGAAATTTTTGGAAATATGTATATTCGTAATAATTTACCTGTGAATAGCGCTTTCAGCTGCGCCTCGAATATTATGTGAAGCACTGCACTTGAACACCAAAGAAATACAAAAAAAAAAAAGATCGGGAAAAATATTGTCTTGTTTTTGTTTAATTTTTTACAGATTTGAATAAATTCGTTTTTTCGTCTTCTTCTTCTTCTAGCAATTGTTCGAAAGATTTAAACAAAAATAAACATTTTGAAAACATTTATTTTTGTCTAGTTTTTTTGATGTGCCACATTTGTGGGGGGCCGCAAAAAACAAAAACAAAAAAAAAAAAAAAACATAAATTGAAAGGAATTTTTGACTACGCACTTTGTTAGAAAAAACTTCAATATTTATATGTTTTTACTTTTTTATTTATGCTTTTCTTGTTCGGTTGGCTTTTGGTTTATTTGTTTAATGTTAATGCCGAATGGGAGAAGCGCCTTTTACGCTGAGCAGCTCGCTCCTGGCTGTCCGTTCGCCTTTAAACACCCGAAACGACTGAATCAAAACAAACAAATTTCGTTGGTTATATTCGAAACGGTTTTCTAGGCGACGATTTTGGTTGTGGCTGCTGCTGCTGCTTCTGCTGCTTCTACTGCTAGCGCTGCCTCTGCCTCTGCTGCCTCTGCTGCTGCTGCTGTTGCCGCTTTCGCTGTAGTTAGCGCCTATGCTGCTGCTGCTGTTCCCAGCAGGCTAGCTCTGTTTTATCCGCAACTGCTGTTTTATCCGCTTATCCGAAGCATTGGCGTTATCCGTGCGTCTGCGCATTCCCATTTGTTTACATCGCCCCTGCAGCCGACGCGGTTTGCATAGCTGGTATTACTGTTACTGCTGCTGTTGTTCTTGTTGCTGTTGCTGTTGTTGTTGCTGTTGCTGTTGCTGCTATTTGCTTTTCATCATATGGGCAGTGGGAACGGCGCTTTGTTTTCCACTTGGCCTCTTGCATTGTTGGTTCGCGCTCAGCTGTTGCTGTATTCGACCCGGTTGCTGTTGGGTGTTTGACACTTTGGCGCAACACTCGCGAAATATTCACTCACACACTCACACACTCGCTCGCTAGCTGGCTACCGCTTAACCAAGTCAGTCACTCAATCAGAGCTTGGCGCTGCACTGCCATTTATGCAGGCATCGAATCTCTAATGCTCTTTGGCCTTAGTAAACTTCCAGAAACTCACTTTATTTTGGTTAATATCTCTTAAAGAGTATTTCATTAAAGACTTAACATGTATTTATTTATACTTTTTTAATTTATTATTTTATGTTAATTTTATTTAATTTATTTTCTATATATATTTAATTTAATTTGTATATTTATTAATATATGTACATATAGTTATATTATATATATATATTTTTATTATATTTATTTTTATTGGGCTTTATTTCAATTTTTATTATTTTTAGTTTATAAATGTATTTATTATTATTATAATTTTATATATATTTTATTTTTTTAATTTGTATATTTTTTTATATAGATTGAATTTTTGTTTATTTGTATTTGTAATTTTATTTCTATTATTATTTACTCTTGTATTTTTTTTTTTTTTAATTAAATTTTATAATATTTATTTATTTAAATTTAAATTTTTCTATCTATTTGTATGTAATAATCGCTTTTGTTTTTTTTTTTTTTAATTTATATGGATATATCATTTTTTATTTATACATTTTTTGTTTATACATACTATTGTATTTTAATAGCTATTTATTATATTCATTTATATTTATAATTTTTTTATTTCTAAATACATTTTTTAATTTTTGTATTTAATTTAAATTTTATTAATTAAAGTATATTTGTTTACATACATATAATCGTATATATACAAATTTTTCATTTATATTATTTATTTCTATATATTATATTTTATTACAAGTAATTATTTTCTTGCGTTTTATATAAATTTTATTTAATTAAAATTGAATTTTTATATATTTATTTGTATAATCTTTTTCAAGCCCATAATTTGGTGTATCTCATGTATGTTATATATTTTATGTTCCACATATATGAATGTATTTATTACTCTCCGCTTAACAAACTTTGCAACATATTCGCCTTATCCTCGCTTGCTAAAGTGCAATATAAAATTTGTTTTATAGCTTTAACTACGCGTTTTGGTTTTGTTTCTTGGGTTTTATGCTCTTTGATTTAATTTCTTGTCTTGACTTGCGGCCATTGACTTGCAGCGAAAGATGTCAAAAGTCATTAACTTTTATGCGTGCTCCACATACACGCGTACATATATTCCATTTCTTATATGATATATATATTTATTTATATATAGATACTCTGTTTGTTGCCTACACAAATGCAATTTCCTTATCAGTTTCATGGATTTATTTATGAGCTTTGTTGTGTCTATTAATTCCTGTGCTGTGCCATTGGCTCCCCCGTGGTTATGATTTCGATTGTGTCCTTATTTGATTATGAGTATGTATATATATATATCTGTTTATTGTATATATATATATATGTAGTGATTGTTGCTTTGTCCTCGTGAGCCTTGTTATCGCCGATGTTCCTTGACTCCTCCTGTGATTCGTCCTTTCGTCGTATGGCCAACAATTAGTAGCTCACTTCACCTCGGCTGCGGCTCAAGTTGAATGACTTTAAGCGAAACACCGACTATACGGCCACCCTCCTCTGCCCAGCCCCGCCCGGAAAATTCTTTTGTAAAATTCGGCTAAATTGATTTCCTGTCGTCCATTGAAGTTTTTCGTTTATTTTTTCTCTCTCTTTTTTTATTATTGGGAAATGTTTTGCCAATTGTTTCATGCAGCTTCACAGCTTTCTTCAGACAGTCGCCATATACGTGAGTACCACTCAATAATGTAGGAGATCTTCTAATTTGACTTGCCATAGCAACCACCTGCCTTCAAATCATCGACTATATACGCGGAAATATGCTCAAGTAGCTACAGATAGGAAGTTGGAACATGAATTGAATACACTCTCAGGCCAATTAGATGTTGTTCGTTTGGGAGTACTCTACTTTATCACGGGACAAATGAAGTTTTGTTTGAAGTTCAAGCAATTATATAGTTACTATATTGGCCTGGCTGCAAATCATCTCAAGTAGCTTGAGATACGCAGAATAACTCGGCAATGTTCTACTTCAACACACTGAAAACCAAGTGGAACGAATTGATATACTCCGAGTGTAACGAGGATAGACAGACATTGATGGAAGCAGTAAATATCTGGCATACATTAGTTGAACTCTTTGGCATTGCATGTATGCCATAATGCAAGGATAAAGGTCAAGTTTGAAGACTGCACTGGATGTCACTGAAGGACGTTGCCCACTGAACCAATTAGCAATGGGGCTGCCATACGTTACAGAGAATATATTTTCATCTATCGTACACAAAGGGACTTTCTAATAAAACACGCAAGAGTGCGCTGGTCGGCAATGCTCGACTGGAACATACACTCCACTCAGGCCATATGAATAATTGATAATGAGTCTAGTCATTAAGAATATTAAGATAGGTATTTAGGAACCATTGAGAGTCGACAAAAGTCGAGAGTCTCAAGAGCAAAAGTCAAGTAAAAGAAGAGAGAAGACGAAGAATTTTGTTGTCTTTAGAAACTATAGAGAAAATCTGCTTAGGAATTGTTTCAACTAGGGATATGAATAGATGATATGAAATAAAGCAACCCAGTGATAGTTGATAAGCTCGAATTTTCGATGTGCCCCAATAAATTGACAATTTCCTACAGTTCCCAGTTATCAGTTGGCAGCAATCTCTGCATTGCTCAAAGAGAGAGAGAGAGAGAGAGAGGGCGACAGAGAGAGGGTGTGTGTGTGTGAGCGAGTTGGCAGATAGCTCACATGCAGGCATTATAATTGCGTTTTTGTGCGTTGGAACGTGATCAAGAATCAGTGGACGAGCAATTGAATTGGGCACGGCTCGAGCTGTCATGCGGAATTTTGGGGGCTCGGACTCGAGTCGCATGCGGAGCAGCACCTGAAGTGATTTATATTTATGATGTAAGTCAACACTGTTTGGCAGCAGCCGCAAGCGATTGCCCAAATTCATATTTAAAATATCAAAATGGCCAATGGAATTGCGTGCGGCGCCAGGTGCAGCCAGGTAATGCACATTGAGAGCTCGTTAACATGTGAACTTGCTGCTTATGGCTTGGATTAGCTCAGCTCGAATTCAGTTACCGTTACAGCTACAGTTAGTAGCACTTCCGCTTCCGGTTAGATGTGTTTGCTGCCCGCCCGCCTGCAGGTGGGTTATCTGCTGCGTATTCAAATTTTACTGTAAATCACTGGAGGCAATAACAAAATACCAACAGCTTGATACAAATACTCACACACACACACACGCACGTATACGCATTTATGTGTATTTGTGCACGCAGTTTGATAGCGCTGGAAATATCCTTGACTCACATGTGCTTTGCTATCCTTTTTCGACTATTTGGCCTTGCCTTTGGCCTTACCTTTTCCACGCAGCAAGGCACAAAGACTCTGGTCGGGCATGCACGACTAGCAGATGCCGTTGACTAAAGTCGAACCAAAATGGAAATCAATATGTAGTATGCTCTACTCCAGCTACAAGCACGACTCTTGGTCATGCAGAGAGAGAGAGAGAGAGAGAGGGACTATATAGGGTATTTATTAGCTTTGTGTTTGAATTTCCATTCCATTCGCCATTGCTCTTTCGCTTATTTTGCTCTATGCTCTCGCCTTTGAGCTGTTGGCATGCCCATTGGGTTTCTTCAAAGATTTCGCCCTGCTGCACGTAAATGGCTTTGTTGTTATTCCTTTCAGCTGTGCCCCGAAGCCCCATCCTTAGCCTCCTTTGTTGTTTCGCTCAATATGGTGCTATGGCTCGGCTCCGGATGGTGGGAGGGTGGGTTGCTGGAAGGGTGGGAGCCAGAGCACAAATATCTGCCGTAACGCGTCTATTTTGTTATTGGCATTTCTTTGCGGCCAACTGCCTGCCCCCGCCCGGCTCTTCCAGCTCTCCCATCCGGCAGTTAACCCCAGCATGTGCGCGTGTGTATGTGTGTGTGTGTGTGTGTGTGTGTGCGTTAGTTACAAATTGAATTTATCGTATTTGCTTTAAACGCCTTTATGGCCTTTGCCCGTTAAACACTTGAAAATTTCCCGCTTGCATATTTAATATGCAGCCAACGGTGGCTGGGTGCGGGGGCGGGGGGCTGGGGGCGGTGCTTCTGGTAGCGTTCGCTGACCCTGTACCGAAATCCAAACTTAAAGGCGCGACACTTCAGGGCTTGCTGTGCGAAGACTTTCATGTGATTTACTTGAACTTCAACAGCACGTAGCGCACATATGAAGCGTGTGTCGGGAAATTGAAGTCGAGCTAAAGCGATGGGGCGAGCATCGAGCATCGAGCGTCAAGCGTCGAGCGTCGAGTGTGAGGATATAAGTGGAAAGGAGCTTAGCGCTTAAATCATGATTACCGCAGCAGCAGCAGCAGCAGCAGCAGCAGTAACAAACGCCGCATGACTTTCCGCAGCAGTAATTAGGAGATACATATTTGTTGAGCTCAGTACGTGCAGTCAGGCAACCAGTAAGGCCGACAAAAACCGACAGAGCGAACAACCACCAATAGAGGCGGCACCACAACTAGCAGCCCCAACCACCGCCACCACCACCAGCAGCACCACTACTAGCACCAACAGCAGCACAGCTGGTATAACTAGTCGTAGGAGTGCAGTCGGGTATCTTGCGTACGAGGCATTCCACGTTGCGGACTTGGCCAGAAATTTGCCATTACTTATCTTGGTTATTGTTCCCTTCGTGTGGGTGTGCGTGCGTATCTGTGTGCGTGTGTGCATTTGCCTATGCTGTGTCTGTGTAAAAAGCAAACAGGAACTAGACTAGACTAAAGTTTGCCTGGGAGGAGGCGGAGGAGGCCGCGTGTATGACATATTTGTGCTTGGCTCAACAGCGGCAAGAGCTGTAGTGTATAAGGGTATGCGCGACTAGTAAACATATCGATAGTAAAGTTATCGATAGCAGCAACAGAAGCTCTGTCGCTGTCTCTCGATTGCAGTGGATACTCAAGAGCTTAAGCTTAAAGGGATATGCATGACTAGCCGATGCACTGTAAGCTATACCCTTAATAAACATATCGATAACAAATTTATCGATAACCGCAATACGAGCTCTGCCTCTAACTCTTGCTTTCAGTGGGTAGTCAAGTGAAATCACTTCTAGTTAAGCAAACGTTTGCATATACCCCACAGCAAGCATAGTTACAGGGCATCTAGAGCATACATTTCCGCATTTCATATGAAGGCTCATGCAAAAGCCAAATGCTTAAGCAGACGTTAAGCGAATTTTAATTTAATGTCCTGGGCAAAGACGACGGCCCCGACAAATTCACGCACGATAACAAGGGGGTGCATACTCCCCAGCCCCCCATACGCCCTCCATCCGTTTGGCCAGCAAGGGGTATGCCGTACGAACAGCAATTATATCTGTCTTGTTGACAAATAATTTATTTAACCGTTTGCCTTCGCCTTACATTGAAGCCAAGTTTTATCTTGTGCGCGGCAATGCAATGACTTAGCTTAGTTTTTGCTATTTTGCAATACGCCTCGAAGCTGACGGAGCTTGCCTGCCCGAGAGCCGCATTAAAAATGCAGAAGAAATAAAAGCTCTAGAAGAGATCCGATTGTAATTGAAGTTGAGTTCAAACATAATGGGAATCAATTGAATGGGTTCGGTACGCGCTGCTCGTTCACTCCGAGAGTTCAAAGTAGTTGGCAAGAAAGAAGAAGAGATTACAATGTTTCTTTTGTTTTGCGTTTTGCAACGAGCGGAAATCACTGGCAAAAGGTTTTTTCAGAAAGGGTAAAGCTAAAATGGTGGCACAGACAAAGCCGGATAATGCCCGCTGTGCATGTGCTTTGATACAAAATTCCGCTGAAGTTGATGCCATGCTGTGCTGTCAAATACAAAACGAAATCAAGTTGCCTCATGCTGCTCTTCCATGCGCTTCTCACAGTGCTTTCAGATTCACTAATTTGCAGTGACAAAGTATTGAGGTGCATGGAAGAGCTCAAAAGGAAAATGCAATCGGACTGAGCTAACAAGGTGATTATGAACTTATGATATGAACTTATTATGAGAGAGTGCAGTTAACAGACAGAGCTGGGCAATTAAAGGGAGCAAGAGAAGGTATAGAAACGAGGTGGGTCTCGAAAGTGAGTATAACTACTTCTATAAGTACGAGAGTGGTGTGTATTGGATGAGATAGTCAATTATAGAAAAAAAATCCAGGAATCAAAGGAGACAGACAATATAACAGTCCAAGATTTCACTCCTTCACCATTCAAGAACAGTTGAATGTTTTTTGGAGAACTTCACTGTCCCATTGTGCAGCTTAAGGAGTGCTAAGAGGATGATATCCATAATTATCCATGAAATATTTCCCATACCCATCAAAGAGCTTAGATATATCTGCAGTATTTTGTTGGGGCTGGATAGTCAATGCGATTATCCACTCCAAATATGAAGCTAAAAGTATTTTCAAGTATAGCTTCTCAGAGATATCAGATATACAACTTACCAATAATGTGCGACTTAGCATATTCGGGCGTATATCCTAAATTTCAAGCAGTCGCTGTTGCTCACATGGAGAGCGAGATAATAATAATATATGAGTATATAAAGCTGACCACATATGCCCAAAATTTCTACAATAGAAATCCTCTCCTCCCACATCAATCCCATCTCCATTTCCATCATCATATCAGCATCCCTATCTCACCCATAATATATCAAAATTCGCTCGCACTAAAACTTTTTCACTATAAACAGCTAAATATATAAATATTAATTTTTTAGCCACATCAGAGTTGGAGCTATTGCAAAAGCTAGTTTTCACTCACGAGCTCACCGCAGAACTCTTCGAATGCAAAACGTGAACCGAATATTTTAATTTGCTAGTTGGCGGTAAAAGTTGTAAATGTTCGTTGTTGAAATATAATTTCGGCTGCAATGGCGTAAAGCGAGCTTCTCGCTGCGAGAAGTTAAATTGCCAGCACAAACAAAAGTAAATTATTTACGCAGCGAAAGTTAAATAAGTTAATATGAAAATTGCAAATTTAAATTTTTAATGAAAAGCAACAAGCAAAAGATGAAAAAACAAGAAAGAAAGCTCTAGTCGAGACTGCTCGACTACGAGATCCCCTGAA
>NW_022046931.1:0-13950 GCF_001654015.2 Drosophila navojoa
ACACACACACACACACACACACACACACACACACACACACACACGCACGCACACACTTGAAAAAAAGGGTTGCACAGTAATGGGATAATTGTTGCAGCTTTTTGCCGCATGTTGCCAACGCAGCCGTCGAGTGTCCTGCGGGTTCCTGCGGCGATTTGCATGGCTCGACCTTTGCCTAAGCCTTTCGCTGTATATCCTTTTCTTGTCTTCTTCTTTTTTGCTGTGCTCTCGTTGTTGTGGCACAAAGAAAGGCGCGCGCGTAATCCTTTTGTGGGTGGACGTGGAATTGCATGAGCCGAGCGCATTAGCCATTGATTTCGATATTGAGATGGTAAGCAGGTGGCTCGACACCGAGGCGGCCGGAGGCGTGGCAGTTTTATTTTATACATGCATATTTAAAAAAGGGGGCGACACTAATGCCTGGCTTAGTGCCAGCATGAGTCAATAATTGAATGCGAGTGCGGTGAATGCGAAAAACGGACTGCCTGACTGGATAGATAGAGAGAGAGAGAGAGAGAGGATGAGGGAGGGGTATGTATGTAGAAGGGGTAAAGTGGCTGAGGCTGTGTATTGATAAAATGGGTTCAAGCACTGTTGTCCTTTTGGCTGACCTGTGCGACCTGTGTGCCCCCAACCCCCCCGAAAAAAGTAGAAAAAAAAATGAAAATGAAAATGAAGGTAGAACTCAACCCACTCTCAACCCACGCTGATGGTTTTTCATTGTTGCTGCGGTCGCGACACGCTGTGCATTTGAAACTTTGCCAGCAAATTGATAATTAACATGACACACACACACACACGCACGCACACATGTACACAAATACACATACATGTGTGCTGACAGGCGAACAGCGTAAAAAGCGTGTAAAAAAATTTTCCGTGACATTCGCGCGCTGCGCAACAAATATTTAAATTTTCCCCCCATTTTGTTGACAGTTTTTCACAGCGAGCTCTCTGCTTGTGTGTGTGTATGTGTGTGTGTGAGAGTGTACTCGTGTGTGGTAGCTATGGCAGCAGTCGCTTCATATTTATAATTACCAAATGGACAACAATTGGATGCGAGGACAGCAGCAGCAGCAGCAGCAGCAACAACTCTTGAATGCCAGCAGAAAAATACGAATCATGAAAAAAGTCAAACAATGCGTAATTAACGTGACAGCTACAGATACATCTGCATCTGTATCTGTATCTGTATCTGTAACTGGTATCTGTATCTGTATCTGTATCCGTATCTGCGGCCACTGCGTTGATGTGCTGACAGTTTTGCATTGTCAGGAGTCAAACAACTTTGTTGCTGTTGACTTTTGTTGCTGTTGCTGTTGTTGTTGCTGCTGTTGTTGCTGTTGCCCGTGTCAAAAGCGCAAAGTTCAAGGGTTAAATTGCGACAATATATGAGTGTGTACTCGCACACGGCATTCAAATGCGAATGACACGCATCAAGTGTCAGCGCGCTGATGGCTTAGGCAAGTTCAGGTCTAACTAACATGTGAGTGTATTCATGAGTGCACTCACCAGCGCATCGTTGACAACGAACATAAGTGCAGGTCAGCAAATAAATGATTAATGAACGAACTCGAATCATGAGAATATTCATGAATATATTCATTAGTATTCACGAGTAAATTGTAGCTGAGCGTCTAAATAAAAAACCTGACATGTTTTTTTGGATTTTAAGATTTTATTCATCAGTGTATTCACGAGTATTCATGAATGTATTCGTTGAAAACAGAATATAAATATGAGATTCAAGGCCAGAGATGTGGAAAGCCCTTTCAATTTTAATTGATGAGGATCATGAGTACATTTGAGTGATAAATGATCAACAACTAAATATTTGTATCAAATAACACTCAATTCCAGTACTGGAATGCATTCGAGTGCTAAGTATTCATGAGTGTGCATCAGAGAGACATTCCCAAGTGCAACTGAATAACTTCACTCATACCTGCTGCACTCACTGTGCACTCACTCATCCATTCACTCACTCAATCAAGTCGAACTCGAACGACGCCTGTCGATTGATGTCGCGTGGCTTGTCGCGTCTCACCTTTGACTCCGCTCACCCCGCTCGGCACGTGTCGCGCCTTCCGTTGGTCAAGCCAGCACCGAGCTGACCGCCTCAATGGTCAACGTGCCTCCCGACTTCTGACCCTTGGCCTTGCCTCAACCCCTTTAGCAATTTCTTGGCATTCTTCGCCTTTGTGCGTGTGTCAAATCCAGTTCGCATTCGCATTCCCGTTCCCATTTCTATTCACATTCGCACTCGAGTGTCCTGTGTGCTTTGTCCACTCAAGTGGTTTTTTTACCCTCTCTTTCTCCCTCTCTCTGTCTATCTCTCGCGCATTCCTTTGCCTCTTTAAATTACCCTCGAGGGCAGCTCGACTTCTGTGGCTGCTGACAGCTTCTGCTTTCTGCTGCTTTGTTCACTGTCCTGTTGGGCTTATCCGTTTCTCCTTGCCTCTTTCCTCTTCGCTCTTTGACCTGTCCATAACTCCACTGCCTCTCCCTCTCTCTCTCTCTCTCTCTCTTATGGCCTTAGTCCTTGGTATTGTTTTTATTGCTGTCTTTTGGCGCTGGGCTTTGGCTTTTCATCAGCTTCATCGTTCGCAGCATTTGCATTGAAAAATGTCAAAGTCAAAGGGCAGCAGCAGCCGCGTGACAATCGAAGCTGCCCCTCGCTCTGTCTCTCTCTCTCTCTCACTCGCCTGTTGTCCGAGTGTCCTTTTTGGTCCTGCTGCACTTCAGCTTTATCAGCCGTTTTGCGCTTTGATGTCGCCCACGTTCTCATTTGTTTTTTTTTACTGCATGTCCTTCGACATTCTCTCAGCTGCTTTTTTCTACTTTTTCCCTCTGTGTCGCAGGACAAAGCGTTTTACAGCGCAATTGGTCAGAAAGGTCCTGAGAGATGCTGAATGTGGGAATGGGAGGGGCAGTGGCAGGGGCAGGGGCAGGGGCAGGGCCGTGGGCGAAGGGGGCTTTGTTGTGTTAATGCAGCTGCAGCTTATCGCGCGCTCAGCAGCCCCGCGGCCCGATCAGGAAGGACTTATGGACAGCCGCGAATGCACATCCTTTGGCACACACACACGCACTTCAAACACATTTTTAGTGCACATTTTTGCCGCCTCGTTTGATCTTGATTTTAATTTTAATTTATTTTTTTTGGCGCTGGTCACTAAAGCATGGCTTGGCGGTTGGGTTCAGGGTTCAGGGGGGCAGGGGGTGGTGGCTTTCTGGCTTTTAATTTTGATTACGCAAATATGCGCATATGACATGCATGCCACAAAATGTGGGCCCGCTGCTCACCTGTGTGCACCGTGTTGGCCTCGGCATCGACGAGCTCCATTTTGGGGCGCTTGGCCAGCGGCTGCTGGCAGTCGTCGCCCGCTGGCTGCTCCAGCTCTCGCTCCCGCTCCTGCTGCTGTTCCTGCTCCTGCTGCTGCTCCTCGTCGAGCGGCTGCTCCTCTTGCGGCAGCTCATCGTCGGCGAGGGGCTCCTGCTTGACCTTCGGCTTGTCGTCGAGCAGCGCGCAGTCCTCGATGGCAGCGCGTCCGATGTGCACGTCCTGCTCGCCGGACTGCGGACTGTGCGGCGGCAGAGGCAGAGCCTCGCTGTCCGCCTTGGGCGTTGTATTGTCGTTCTCTGTCGAGGACATGGAAGGGTTAGTCCATGAGCCGTTGAGCTGCTCTGGGGTACTTACCATCCACGAGGCGCTTGGGCGTGCTGCTTGCTCCGTCCGCCAGCAGATCCGCCGGACTGGGCGGTGGTGTGTGGATGCGCGAGCCGCTCGCTGCGCTGCTCGCAACGGCCGCAGCCGCCGCCGCCGCAGCAGCAGCAGCTGTGGCCGCAGCAGCGGCTGCGGTTGCGGTGGGTGGTGCCACACCAACCGGAGCCGACTTGCGGCCTGTGATTGGCGCCGATATCGATGGACGGCGATTGACCAGGCTCAGTGGGCGGCCCTCGTCGGCATCGCGATCCATGCTGGGCGCCTGTGTGGTGCACTGGCCGTAGTTCTCCTTGTTGCACTGCATCACCTTGTGCTGTATGAAGCGGACAATGTCCGACAGCGCGAAGGTCTTCTGGCATGCGCCGCACGTGAGGATGTCCTGCGCGGCGACCGCATCGTTCTCTGTCGAGTCGGAATCTGCAATGGGCAAACGAATTGGTTACATTTTTGCTTTCGTCTCTTCGGCTTAGTCAACGTCATTCGCTTGTGGTGCTGACCCACCCCGCACCACCCGCTGCTAGCTGTGCGACACTTTTGCACTTGCAGTTCATAAATTTGGGCAACGTTTCTCGCTTTTATGGCCATCAATTCTGGCTTAATGCGCCGCCGAGCTAACCACATGAGCTCCCCGCCGGGTGGTTGGGCGCCCGTTGCCTAATTTACTTTTACTTCCACCTCGCTTTTTCCGCTTTTATGGCAGCGACTCCCGTTCGATTGCCATGAATAATTGTCTCCCATTTAGGGCAGAGTCTCTACAGGCAGACCGCCATGTGGAATCGTGGAGTAGAGCGTACGAAAATCAATATCGATAGAGGTACGTATCGATTTACAGCCACTTATCGATAAGTTTCGCTAATCAGAGTTTCTATGCATTAAGCACAGCGAATATTAATTGCAAATTGGCAATTGACATTCACACACACCATCACACACACATACACACACACACACTTAGCTAGATGTGTCACAATTGATTTGCAACAACAATTTACGCCTGGCAATTTGGCTGGGTTTTTACGCTGGCAGCACCCATGACCAAATGCCAAATGCTATGACAGCCCTCCTGCTCCTCCTCGTCGTGCCCCCTGCTCCTGCCGCTACTCACTTATTTACATACGGACACTGCTCTGGGCGCTGATAAGAGGGCGTGCTGCTGCTGCAGTAGCCGGGCTCGAAACGGGAGCGGTGGGGGCGGGGCCGGGGTCGGGACGTCGGCTAGTATTACGCGAATCGATTCGCTTGCACTGCTAATTTATGTATTTGCGCGCTCCCAAATAAAGCGACAAATGGTAAGTTCACCCCAGCGCAAACCACACTCAATCGAATGTAATCTATGCCCACACCTCCTCCTCCTCCTCCCCTGCTCGGCACTATTTGCATGTGTGTGTGGATATGTGTGCACATAAATTCCAGCGAAATGCCGAAAAATGTTGTGAGGCGCCTGCAATTAATTCGAGTCGCAATGAACTCGCCGAAATTGCTGCCAATTGTTTGTGCCACAGAAGAAGAAGAAGAAGAAGCAGCCGCAGCAGCAGAGACCGCAGCAGTGGCAGGGGCAGGGGCAGGGGCAGGGGCAGGGATAGCTATGGCTATGCCTGCCCTCGGGGCTAGGCAACTTTTGGTAATTTATCGATGAATTTTGATTGACCAAGAACTTTACGCACCAACCAAACACACACACAGAAGGGGATGGAGCAGGAGTCGCTGAGAGGCAGGAGAAGCTCTAGCTGCAGATTAGCCGTCAGGCATGTGCGACCAACAAGGGTTTGTCTATGCAAAAAGAAAACTTGATTGAAATGTTGTCAAATCGACAAAGTTTTCCTCACATTTGGTCAATCCCGAGACCCGAAACCGAATTGACCCAATTCAGAGCCGATCAAGCCGAAGCTGCGACTGAGCTGAGATGAAATGCAGAGCATAAAATGAAATCCATGAGAAATGTTTGTTTCTTTTGTTCAAGAGATTTTTTTTTGTTTTTATTATATATTTATATATATATTTTTTTATTTAATATTTAGTCTTAGTTTACTATATGAATTATATTTTTTATTATTAATATGTCAATAATATATTTTTTATTTATTTATTTATTTCTTATTAATGTTTTATTTATAATCATATGTTGTATTGTTTTTTGATTAAATATACATTCATTTTAAAGACTTTTTCGCATTGCCCTATATCCTATTCACCTATAAATTAGTTCTATTTATTTATTGATTAATTTCTGCGCTTTTCTCTCGCTCCCTTTGGGCTTCACATTTGGCGGCGCCCTTAAGCTAATTGCTCATCTTTTATTACGCACAGCCGCTGCTCGGCTGCAGGATTACAGTCTAGCCTACTCCCACCTCACAGCAACTCCAGCCTCGCCGCCTCCTGCTCGAGCTGCCTGACTTTGTCAATTAGCTGTCGCAACATTTATGGCAAAAAAAAGGAAAAACAAAAAATATTTATTGACGCGCTGTCGTTTGCCACTTGTCAAGTTTGTTGCTGTTGTTGTTTGGGCAGTTTGAACAATTTGCGGTTGCCCATACACACACATACGCACACACACACATATCGTCTAATGCGCCCCGAAGCGTTGCTCAACTTTTTCTTTTACTATTTTTTTTGCCACGTCCTTTGTCCGTCTCTCTGTTGCGTGTGTGTCCACCCCCGCCCACAGCTGCCGCCCGCTCGTTTGCTATTTTTTTTATCAATTGATTGTCCTGCGACAGGGTGACAACAAGGTCCTCACACACACACACACACACACACACATGCTTTTATTTAGCTCATATTATTATTATATGTTTATATATATATTCCTTTTTTTTTGGGTAATTTTGTGATTGCTTGGGCGGACCTTGGCCCTCTGCCCGCTGCCCGCTGGCCGTTGCTGACTTTTCGCTTTTGGTTTCTGTTTCAATAATAACTACAATAAAAAACATATATAGAGGAAAAAAAGAATATGCTTTCGCTTCCCCTCGTTGCCCTATTGACATTCGCTTTTTATACCCATTTTTTGTTGCTGTTGCTGTTGTTGTTGTCGTTGTTGTTGTTGCCGTTGCTGTTGGGTATTTTATTTATTGATTGGCGATCATTGGCGTGAAATCGACGCAGGACGCAATTAGCCGCCTGTCTGACTCCATGAATTAAACATGTGTGGTTGTTGTTGTTGTTTCTGTCAGTTGTTGTTGTTGTTGGTAGTTGTTAGCTGCTGTTGCTGCTGCTGCTGCTGCTGTGCGATTGGCCAGTGGACAGCCAGCGGGCAGGTAAAACTGACTTGTTACCTGCTTTCATGTTGTAGGCGTTGCCTCGCGTTCACTCGAGACTGGCATAGAGAGAGAGAGAGAGAGAGAGGGAGTGCTTGAGTTTCTCTCTGTGTGCGTGCATCGGACAGGGGTAACAGAGTCGAGGAGGGGGGCGTAACTATTTGACTAAGCGATTAGATTAGATGCGAGCGAGTGTGTGTGTGTGTGTGGCGAGAGATTAACGCGCGCGTCTGGCAAAAACTAGGTAAATATAAATAATATACAAAACTTATTGACAGCTCCAAAAAGTCTGCTGCAATATTAGGAGCGAGCGCAAGGGGAGGGGGGGCTAGGGTTGCAGCAACAGCAGAAGCAGCAGCAGACTGCGACAGCAGCTGCTGGCCAAAAAGGTGTATCGAAAGGGTGTTCAAAGTGCCAGCAACTGTCAAATGTCAGACAGACGCTGACAGTCGCCTGACAAGTGTCAACAGAAGGTAGTTCCAACTCTTGTTGTGTGTGTGTGTGTGTGGGAGAGAGAGAGAGTGTGTGTGAGTGAGAGTGAGAGTGAGCTCACGTGTATTTGGCGAATATTTCATAAAGTCAGATCATAAATTGAATTATCTGCACAAAAGGGCAAAAAGGACACGACCTAAAAAGGGTTCACCATACTCACACACACACACACACACACACTGGCACTAACAAAAGCGCAGCCAACAACAGCAATTTAAGCAGCCAGAACGAATGCGCTCAGCACCCCCTTCCAATCAAACACCACCCCCTTCCCCCCACCGCCGCCTCCTCTCACTTGACCAGCTGTGCTGACAGCCAAAAACAGTCTCGAAAATCTCTTGAATTTTTCGCACAAAAATGTCTGTGATGTCATCGCATATGTGTAATTAATTCAGCTGCGCCCCCAGCCCTCTATGCACACACACACGCACACACTCCCACACACACACACACACACACACAGGCAGAGACAATAAATAAATTGAAGTGCGTCGATTTGTAAACCGCGCAGCTTAAGATTTATTTACGAGCTGCTGGCAAAAGAAACAAATAAAACTATCCTGCGGCTATTAATATGCGCCTAAGTGGGTGTGCGTGTGTGTCCGTGTGTGTGTGTGTGGCAAGAAGCACAATTAAGAATTAACATATTAATAGGACTTTTGCGCAAATTATCAGGCAGGCACAAATATGAAACTCAAGCAGGACTCAACTACAGATACACAGTCAAAGATACAGATACATCTATCTCTCTCTCTCGCTCACTCGCACTCATTCTTCCTATTTTTGTTATTTATAACATTTTCATGTTATTGACTGCACGCTGCGGCAACTGCCCCACCAATCGAGCCCAACCCCACTGTGCCAACCACCTCCCATATGCTGCCAGCCTCCAGCCTCTCCTTCCTCCTCCTCCTCCTTCTCCTGCTGCTTCTGCTAACCCCGCCGTAGCCGCGGCTGCTGCTGCTGCTGCTTTTGTTGTAGGCGTGGCACAGGCAGAAAACAATACGTTGATTGTGCTAATTTATGCCCCCCACCCATACACCCACACACATGTGGAGCAAAGGACGCGCTTTATGGCCAAAAAGGTTATGGGCCAGTCGAGGCTGGCTGCGCGTCGCCGTTTAGCTGGAAACCAGGCTGGCCATAAAAACCAGGCGAGCGCCACACGGACGACTGTTTTTAGGTGCCCACGCACACACACACACACACGGACACATACATGAGCACTAACAGGCGCGGACCAAATGAAAAATGGCGACTGAAAAATAGCGGAAAATTGTTACGTGGAAGAAAAGCAATGGGGTGGGATGGGGAAAAAAACGAAAAAGAAAATAGCCAACCGAATGTGAAGCAACTGCAGCAGCTTTGATGTGCGCCCAGCGGAAGGTCAGCGCGAATGCTGCAGCACATGAGCTCACACACACACACACACACATGCAGACTCAGAGCTATATACCCATGCAGAGTTTGCAACGAAAGCTTAAAGCTCTTTAAAGTAATATGCGCTGTGAAGCAGGACTGGCAGGAATCTAATGTAATTCAACTATATTTGATAAGGAAGTCGAAAGGAAGTGCTCAAGAGAGCTAACGAATAAATAAACGCTTGCCAGAGATTACCACTCTGAAGTTTTGCTCGAAGGAAATATGAAATGAAAATGCTGTTTAAAGTCAATTTTATATATTCCTAGACTCAGAGTCATAGAATAAATATAAGTGTATGTATATATATTTGGTCCAACAAATATATTATTTAAGCACATAAAATTAAAAAAAAATAAAATAAATAAAATTTAGCTATGCTATAGCTGTTTACGACTAAGAATTAAACAAAGTATTTAAATGGCTAAATAGATAGATGGATATTTAAAAATAAAACTTTGTAATATATTTTTTTTGCAATATATTTTCTGACACTTCCCAACTTTCTCTTAGTTTTAATGTTCCTAAGAATCAGAACTCACTGGAGCTTCAAGAAATAAACATTTTGGACATTTGAAAGTATATCAAAAAGGAAGCTTAGGAACTCTTTTCTCTAGCTATTTGTTATATACTTATATTTATATATTTATTTTTCTGAATTTTCTTCATTGTTTTCCCTGGAAGTTTTCGCTTCAAAGTTTTCATTTCGTTTATGAATGGTTAGAAGAAATGCAAGAAGAAGCAGAGCTTATTATGACACCGAGTGCTCCATTTGTCGAGTCGTTGTCTATAGACAAATAAATTATGTACTAAAAAACAAGTTATTGTTGCTGCTGTTGTTGTTGTTGAAAAGAAATGCTGTGTAAATATTTAAAAATGCTGAGCCACATTTTGTTTGTTGTCGTCTTATTGTATTGTTTTTTGTTTCTTATTATTATTGTTATTGTTTCTGCTGTTGTTGTTGTTGTTGTTGTTGGGTTTTGGCCAACGGGGCTGCTTCTTGAGCTCATTTAAAAAGTTAACGAACAAAAAAAAAAACACTGACAACGAAGCGGGACAGACATAAGAAAAAAAGGTTAAACAAATTCGAAATTTTTCGTTGCTATTGCGATAACACACACACACACACACCTTTGTGGGGGCGTATGTGTGTGTAGTGGACACACTCACACACACACACAGCTTGACAGTGACAAAGCGACGTCAGGCAGCTGAAAACTCATGCAATGTGAAGGCACGGCGGCAGGCAGCAGGCAGGGGCGGGGGCAGGGGCAGGGGGCAATGCCTTAATTTGTTTAAACAAATTACGTGGATAACCAACAGGCAGGCGGCTGGCGGCTGGCAGCGGCTAAAGGTGTTTCTTTCATTTCATTTCTGGAGCAGCTGAAACTACAACAAACACACATGCAATTGCCTCTATGTGTCGGTGTGTGTGTGCGTGTGTGTGTATGTGTGTGTGTGGGTGCCTTATCAGCTAGCTGGCGGCCAGCGACGCGTCGCCTCGGCGTTGCCATCGCCTTCATCGCAAAGTGTTTTAGCATACAAATTTGGTTTTATTTGCCTGCGTTGTTGTTACCTGGTGCTCGCCCCCCTCCTCCTCCGCCTCCTGCTGCCCCAGGAGGGGCGTGCTGCTGCTGCTGCTGCTGGTGGCCAGGTGCCCATGGCATAGTCCAAGGGCAGCGAGGGAGCTTCGACACACTGGCTTGCATGCGAGGGTGGCGCAGCGGCGGTTAGCCAAAAGCCAAACGCTGAATGCTGATAACACCCGCATGTGCTTGCTGCCCGACTTCGTGCCCATTCCCTCCCCATCCTCACATCCCCACGCTGCCGCTAACATAACCCCATGCCATGGTGTGTGTGTGTGTGTGTGTGTGTATCTGGACAAACAAACAGTCCGCCAGGTTGAGGTTGAGTGAATGAGCCATATGCAAATATAGGCGGCCTGGAAGCGAGCATTAAATGTGGTCACATATTCAAACACACGCACACACATACATCCACTGTGTGTGTGTATGTATATAGCGTGCTCTATATGCCTCGACACAACAACAATAAACTGAGCAATGTGTGTGCCAAGCCAAAAGCTGGACACACACAACCTACGAGGACTGTTGGACTACACACACACACGCACACACACATGTACATCTGCTTAGATATATGCATATATCGGGGGCATATATACTATGTGGCCATGGCAAGCGCTGCTGATAAGTACGAAGGAAATGAGCACAGCGTCGCGCCAGTCAAGCCATACGAGTTTCAGTTACATTTCAAATCAGCAGGCACAAGCATAAAATTATCGATAAATGTATCGAAGAGGCAAACAAGCGAAGCAACTGCAATACAGTAGAGTGATTTGAGCCATGATTTCTTAGCCAAGTCAACATAGACATTACTATGTCTTGACCGCGATAACTGCCGATCGATAATATTATTGATAACAAGTGGCGATTGTCCAACGGCTGCAAGCGCTATCAGCCGAATTGCTGGGCTTGCCCTGCGGGCGTGAGCTTGCGGGGGGCGTGGCAGTGCCATGCGAAGGCTTCAGCCAGAGCGGCCAAGTCCAAAAGACTTGGCCCGCTGTTTGCCTAGTGGCATGAAGCGTAGCTATTGTCAGTGATAAGAGGTTGTTATTGTTGTTGTTGCTGTTGTTGTTGCACGCCTGCGACAATGTTGTAATGTGGAGGTTTTACTTTTAATTTTTCCAGGTCGCTAAAATATTTGTATTTGTATTTGTGTTTGCATTCTGTGGTGGGACGCGTTTGCTTTATATTCACCCGAAAAGTCAACGACAACAACGGACATGCCATATGTAAATAGGCGCGATCTATATAAGAATGTCTATATGTATGTATTCATATATACATATACATGTATATGCGTGTATAGCAGATAGGTTGGGTCTATGCCATATAAGACCTGGGTACACATAAATGTATCTCAGATTGTGTGGGTGCGGGCGTTCTTGTTGCTGTTGCTGTTGCTGTTGTTGTTGCTCTGCTCGGTAACAGGCGCTTATCAAAAGTACAAAATGAAAAAAAAAGAACGTGAAAAAAAGAAGGCACACGATTCTTGCGTTGCTGTCGCTGCGTCTCCCATGTGGAGGACGGCGAATGATTAAAGAGACAACAAGAAGAGCCGAACAACCGGAAAGGTGAAGAATTCTTGGAAATGCTGCAAACTATCTTGAAAGATCGTCTATCTCAGCGCGACTTATTACGCGCAACATTGCCTCTTGATAAGCAAGCACACACACACACTGCCACGCCCCCCACCCACCCACTCACTCACAGCCGTGCTGTTGGGCTAGCATTGCTCCGAAATGATTTTGGTACACTTACGGCTCAGCGAACGGAATCCATGATCCTCACTGATCGACAGCATTTTGTTGTACATTTTGTAGAGTTGGGTGTTTTAGTTTGTTCAGCTTGTGGGAACTTCACTTTGTCATTTAAAAAGATTTGAATATTGTTTGGTCAGTGTTTCAGTTTTTGGCACATCACACAGAAGTATCTGTATACACCGATATATATTAATATTGATATATATTTTGATGGAGTTCTTATCAAGGCACCGCGTTGCACACACACACGATCGTAGGTAATCCAGGTGTCCTGCGCTGTGTGCGGAGCCAACAAAAAAAAAAAAAAAAGCACGAGCAAACGAGACGAATCTCGACTTCGGAACGTATTCAAAATTCTCGCACGTGTAACGGTTAAGTTGATGCGGCTTGTGTTTCGATATCGTCGAATGCGTTTTTACGTAGTTTTTCGTCGTTTAGCCTAACAGGATCTTGAGCGCGTCCTCTGGTCTGTACGGGCTGAGCGCGTGTGTTGTTGACCCCACAGAGGCTTCACGTGGACTGACAATCGAAAGTCTTCCTGTGACGGTCGTCGACGGTCCTGCCCCTGTCTCTCAGTCTCTGAGGCTGTGCGGTCGACGTCGGCGTCGACAGCACGGTGACTGCATTCGTCTCTGTGTGAATGTGAGTGTGAGTGTGAGTGAGTGTGTGCTGCGGACTGCGTTTGCCCTCGGTCCGTGTGCGGGACACACGAGAAAACGCACAGAGAAAAAACAAAAAAAAAACGTGTGTGAACGTACACACATACACACACACGCACGCGGGGTAGTTGCTGCTTGCCTCTAGCTCGCACTACTCACACTCATGCGTGTGTGTGTGCTGCGAGTGGACGTGGACTAAGAAAAAGGGGGATGAAAACATCTTTGGACTCAGCGGCTCTGCTCCCTTGGCCAGCGACAGCGCCAGCGCCAGCGCTAGCGGCAACTGCGCTGCTGCTGTCAACGTTCGCTGCCAGCGTCGCAGTCAGCGTCGCTCGCTTTGTTTGGCGCTCCTGCTGCTATCTGCTCTCCCCCACCTCCCCTTTCGCCGTCTGCCCATCGCCAATTGAGCTGTTACACAGCAACAACTACAACAACAACAACAGCAGCAGCAGGAAGAGGCAAGCGGCATATGATAACTGAAGATCTAAAGGCAACAGGCTGACAGAGACAAAGACAGAGACATAGTGAGAGAGAGTACAGCAAAAGAGGAAATCAGTGGCAAAATCTGACATAGTTCTACATTCAGATCTCCAAGAATTTATAAAAAAAAAATTAAATAAAAATATGTCCTCAGGTATCAAATATGGAAGAAAATATCAGGTTAAGGTTATTTCAATTCTAATTAGACAGATATTACGAATTTACCTAAACATGTATGGATGACAGACTTTCCAAATATATTGAAAATATATTTATAAATGAATAAATATGTATTTATGTATAAACGCATAATAAATAATTAATTAATATAATTTATATATAGATATTTATTCATTTATAAATATATTTTCAGTATTGGAATAGAATTTAAGATTTTAATCAGAAATATGAATATTATTTTCCTATAAAATATATATTTATTATTTATTATTTATGATCATCATAATATGATTTATGATTTATTATTTATTATGTATTATTTATTATTTATTATTTATTACATATTATATATTATATATTATATATTATATATTATATATTATATATTATATATTA